>JAQIXS010006007.1:0-11479 GCA_034700785.1 Rossiulus vilnensis
GAGGGGGGTTAAAAATCCAAAAAAGTGGTTACGAATTTATGTACGCTCTCATATATATTGATTGAGCACGATTAATTACAAAAAGATTACAAATGGCATACAAAAACAGGGCAAGTAATATGGGTCTATACAATCATGCACTTCCACTAGCGGATTATTGACATTTTTACCACCTCGATGGTTATGTTTAAGTATTTTCTTCACCAAACTAGTTTCCCAACAAATTATTTTTTTTCAAAAATTGTCATGCTCAAAGCTTTCCGTTTTGATTGCAACGTGTCCCAGTCAAGGCTGGATTATATGAGTAAGATTTTTTGTCTCTGGTATTTATCCATAACAAATCTGGCAGCACTGCACAGCACCATTTCGAGTTCCTATGCATGCCCTACCCTGTTGAAATTCCAAATTGGACATCAATATTCAGAAAGAGGTCAGACAAGTGACATAAATCCGGTCTCCTTAACATTTGGGGGGCAAATGTGGTCTGCTAAAGAGAATTGGCGACACTAAAGGCCTGGTAGTACCAATATGAACAAATACGTAATTTCTTTAGGATTTTCTTGCCTAGAAGGGAGGGCTTAAGCACCCTAATGAATAGTCGAAGCCTTAATCTATATGCTTCATTTTAGACCATTTTCTTATAGCTTTTTTGTTGTGTATTTTCAGAAAGGCCATAGCAGCATAGCAGAACAGCTTTTACATCTGGCACTCAAAACTGCACAAGAACATAATCATTTATCAGCCATAATATATGTATTCGACTTAATGGCAAACTTTGCTTTGCAGCAACATGATTTTGAGAAGGCTGAAAAGTTATTTCGACGAATTATACAACTGCTATTTGAAAATAATATGCCTGAAGATGATAATGCAATTTTAGAAATATCGATAAAGTTAGCAAATATTTATACTGCACTTGGTAAAGAAAATGATGCACTGATAGGATATTTATTTGCACATGATCATTTGGATAGGAAGATCAATTTATCCAGAATTAAAGATGATGACACGATTTTGCTGTGGGGCATGTGTTCTGACTCATACGGGCGGTTCTTAATGGGTTTGGGTAAATACAAAGAAGCTTGTGAACTGTTTAAGAAAGCTTACAATTCTTGCAGAGAAATATTAGGCAACTCTAATCCTCAGACTTTGGTTCTTATGAATAATATTGCAAGTGCAAGTGGTATGAATGGTAACTATGATGAAAGTATATATTATTTGAAGGAAGCCATCATTATAGCACGTGATAATAATCTTGAAGACTTGCCAGCATATTACTGTAATTTGGCAATGATATACTTGCAGACTGGTATGATTATGGAAGCTGAAGCATACTGTAAAAAAGCATTAGCATTGTCTAAGGTAAATACTGCATTTCATAGCGCAGCAGTAAATTGTTTGAATAAAGTCAATTTCATTAAATAGCTAATAATTCAGGCAGAAGATCATGGAAATGACAGTTGCCACATTGCATACCTCAAATGTATGATGTCGCCCACAGGATCAATCACTATTGCTAGATATACATAATAACTAATGGCATCAAGGTCTGGTTCAGAGCTGTTGTTCTCAACTTAACTAACATTTATGGAATGTTGACTGTTCTCTTAACATTTTGTCTTATGCATACTTATGTTTTTCTTAGTCCACAGATGTTTAATTTAAAACATGATAATAAATTCGTGTGTTGTTTTAAGTGTGAATGTTCATATGGTTTACTGGCAGAATCATGAGTTTAACGGATTTAAGTAAGCAAAAGGTGGCAGATGTCAAAGTACTAGTGTAGTAAATACTTATACTGTATCATTCAAGAAATATAAGGGCTCAATAGTAGAGTCAACATGCAGTGAAAGAACAGCAGTGAGTGCGAAGAACCTCTTTATAATCAAGAAAGTGGGAATGAGTGTGAAAACGGTCTTGCAAGTCCATTTAGCCAGTTGCACTGAATAATGTCTACATTCTACAGTGTGAATACTTTAATGCATCTTGAGAAACACGTTGAAATGTTACAGAAAGACAATGTTCAAACGAAGTAAAATAAAATATTGTAATAATACCAATAGCATGGATCCAAATAGGCTCTCGAGTTAAGAGTGTGCCATTTTGATTTTGTAATCATTCTATATGAACTTAACTAGGGATCTTGCTTTAGTTTATGAAAAGATCGAGTATAGGTATTTAAGAAATGCTAATTCCTTTGGAATGGCTGTCTCGGTTAGGTGGCACTACAGGAATCAGGCTAGTGGGTCCCTACCCTCTGTTATGTTTACCTTCCCCCCTGGGGAGCTCTATTGTCCCCTGCTTCTTCATTGCCATGCTCCCCATGCTCATGTGCTGTTTTTTGACCCACCATCCATTTAAGATGCACTTGGCAGCTGCAACCATGGTATCTCTTTCCTCTTCATTGCAAGTGAAGCCAAGCTTCTGCCGAGAGTTGCTCTCTGCCAACCCGATATTCTGCCAATGCTCCTGCGTGCACACATCACATGCACTATCTGTCTTCTATCCTACTATCGCACAAATCACATGTCTCGCTGACCTGTCAGAACTTAGCTTGCCACTTATTTGTCTCCAAGAATCCTGCCCTGGCTCCAAACAAAAGCACACTTGCATAGCTATTGTCATATATCCGTTCCCTGCCTATATACTCCTTGTGACGGTAGACAGCAAGGGTACTCTTGCAGCTTACCCCTGCCCTACACCTGGCGTCCTTCCATTTGTGTACCAGTGTTTTGATGGTGCTATCGGTTGCTGACCACTGTCCTTTAGTGGTGGTGTCCATGCCTAATTTCGTACCACAACATTTCACCCTTCGAGTCCAACTGGTGTTTCATCCCTGCCCCCTTAACATTTCATACACCTGTCTGGTTGGGCGCTCTTTGCTCATGCACCAAAGTTGCCTCATGTTAGTCAGCTTGCTGATCATTTCTTGAGCTTTGGAACTAGACCAATCCATTTCCCCTTGAAGTGCCTCCACGGCTGTAAATCTATTGGTCCCAAGCACAGCTTGGGCATTCCTTCTCTGCAATATCTCTAACTCTATGTTGGTCTTGGTGGAGAGACAGAGGACCGTCCCCACCATAGGTGATTGCTGGTACCCCAACCCCCTTCCAAACCCCTGTGATTATTTCATATTGGGAGAAGGACTGAAAAGCAAGTTTGCAGGAGATCTTAGTACATGTATATCGAAATTGATGAAAAAATGCAAAAGCTTTTGTATAATTTTCAATCTATAGATTTGCTTGGCACATAAGTGTTGTTTAAGCATATGTTTATATAAAATTGCAGACGAAAATCTAGGAATGTTTAAAAGCACGTCCGAAACAACGTCGGTTTTTGGTCTTGTAACGACGAATTTCACGTCTATAATTGATCTAGAAGGCAGTGCGTTGTGCATCGTATGACAAAAATGAAATAACTCAAGTTTTAAAATGAAAAAAATGACCAATAATTAAATATATTTGTGGGAAAAGATGACGTCAAAAATATAAACTTCATGTTATAATATAACATGAGGAAATTTATAAGTCAACCTTAAACACCCTTATGGTTTCCTCTCAGCCGGTATGCCTGGGTTCACTTCCCACTATATCTTGAGATTTTTTGAAGTAACATTTAAAAAAAATTGCGTTGATCATTATGTTGCATTTTGATCCTTCAGCTTAAAATGGCGAAATTGTATGGCGATTTCAAAAATCGCCATACAATAAGTCAAAGAAATTAAAAAACTTAACAGAAAAACATAATTAAAAATATATGATTTGGTCACAAAAATCCACAAAGGTCAACACAGTACTTTCAATTCAAGACTTCATTTAGAGTTTAGGCCATTTTTCAGTTAATCTTTTCAAATTTCTAAGTAGGCCAACCTTGTGAAGTAGTTCTTTGCCAATTTCATCGCCATGAACATTTGCCACCAGGAATTTGGTAACACCTCATAATTCTACTAGATATTATAGGAATCAGATATTATTGCTTTAGAAAATAACTACGGGTAAACTGATTTTGTTAAAAAGAAAATATAAACAGCCCCATAAACAAAGTGCACCGTAGAATTACTTACCTGCATAGTTTACGTACCTCATTTCAGTAAAAAAAAGTGGCAGAAGCCTCAAAACCACACATCCTTCCCATCCCTCGTACCACAAATCACAACATCAGTATTTTGTCCATTTTCATAGTCAAAGTGATGTTATTTTTGTAAAAACAAATAAACCTCATAATAACGACATTCTGATGATGTCACAGCTCAATAAAAAATAATCTTGTGTATTTCAAGGCATTTTGCAGGCCTAATATTTAATAATATAATCATTAATTCAATATAAAAATGATTGAAATTGACCTCAATTGGGTTAATTTGTTGTTGTGAGCAGATCGTTATATCACAATGGTGGGTAGAATTATGGCTTCACCTTAACACATTCATTTCGATTCGAAATTGATTAACTAAAATGAAAGCAAAGCATCATGGTGACACACACATAAAATCAATGTTTATGCAAATTGAACGCTGCTAAGCATTGATTGAGGATGGCAAAGAAAACCCAGAATGGTACTCTGTCATCTTTTTCTATTGAAGCAAGTTTAATTAGGGTGGCCTAGATTGGTGTCAACGATATCCCCTTTAGGTGAGAAAGAAAGATGTATAAGTGATTTTCCAGTTTTCCTCACCAGCAATGATGGATATCATAAGGTGATGCTCTAGGTGAAAACTATGCTCCAGAACGACAACACACTTCACACTGAAAACATGGTTTCGTTCTTCCAGTTCTTCCATGGCCAGCTTGATCAGAACTAACCCTGTCGGAAATGCTGATCATAATCATGGGATTAGATGTCAGACAATACCATTTCATGCCAACTGGATTTTTGAGGTTCCAGCTAGCAAGGACATGAAATGCAATTCGCTTGTTGGTTTCATGTGACCATTATCGCAATGCTTAAGAGTAGAAATAAATGGCTTCTTTAAGTGAACTTATAATTCTGGCTATAATTTGGGTGAGATTATTAAACAGGTGATTGGATTGTAAGAAATCTACACAGGATGTGATAAGATAAGAACCGCACCAACTCCAAACTCGGATGTTATTTCTGGACGGTCCCTAATTCTCCACGCATTGGTGTTCGTTAGGAATTGAATTCAGCTTCGTTTTCGCAAAAGATCCTCCTTTAATTAGATACAACTTACACGTACAACCACTGACACAAACTTGCGTGGGTTGGATGCCGTAGCGTAGTTTGACTCAACGATCAGTACGTCACACGGAAAACATGCGAGCGAAGGCAAAAAGCAAAAATATACAGTAGAAACATGAAATATTAATAACAGATTTGTGAGGATGGATTTTCATAAGTAGAGTCGGCGCAAGTCAGAGGGCGAGGTGATCATGTTGCACTGAGGGCACAGCTTCTTGGCTCCCTGGAAATAGAAAATAATGTTAAGACCTTCAAATTGATTTGGCAAACTGAATTTCAAGGACTGAAAATTACTCCAACGATTTTTCAGGGACCAATTTAAAAAATAAATATTTAGGTACTTTCCAAAAGTCTTCGATAATTAAACCAGTCACAAAAATAAATGAAACTAATGGAAATGTAGTGAGTTTTCGAGGATATAGTGATTTAATGTCAATCCATGAACAATGACTTTAACGACTTGCAGACACATTGACATGACATGTAAAGGAATTAATCATACTTAAGATATTAAAATTTGAATATATATTCTAAGTAAAGTTATGAATTTAAGAGACGCTCTTTTACTATAAATTCTTTTGATATATTTTGACAAATGTTTAAAAACAATTTACAATAAAAGAGCTGCTTTTAAACGGACCTTTTTATTCTTCACGAGCATTTATTTGTTCAGGGCCGGTTGCGCCTTTCTAGGTTAAATGAAAGGTTAGATAAACTGGGGTTACCTACAACCAAAGTTAACTTAAGGGTCAATAGGTTTTTGTTGCACCATTTTAGTATAGAGATTTTTAACACGTGGTACAGTAAACATGGAGTTAGCCTGTTGCAGCTATGAATTCTGGGAAAATTGCATTATATTACAAACATTAATTTAACATTGCATATCTGGATTAACGTTCACCTGTGGTAAACTACTAGCCTGTTGCTGTGCAATGCTTTTATTTGGTTAACTAGGGGTTTTTACCCTGTGTTTGGCTTACCTTTTGTTGGTGCAACCGACCCTTAGTGAGATTTACGATAAGCCTTCCAAAACTATTCAATGTTTACATTAAAGTCAAACAAAAATCAATACTCCTAATGTTATTTTAATGCATTTCAAGTATTTTAATGTCCTTTATTTTGAACGTTGTGGTTTTAAAAGTCCCATGTTGGGCTATCTAAACAATTTATTTAAAAGTGTTGACTACCAACCACCGATAATTGGTGTTCAAAATGTACTCACCAGAGTACGTAACCAGCATTCTTCGCAATGCACGTGCCAACAGCTTACAGAAACGAGGGGTACATTGAATGCCTCCTAGAATGTAGAAGAAAAAAACGCATTGACTGTAAATAGCAGAAATCATTAATATGGTGTTTCATGATTACAATTTATAAACCTAGAAATTTTCAAGGATTTCCTAGAAATGGCGAAAATTCAAAAAAGGGACAAAAAGGGCAACGTCCATCTATTAAACGTGCCTCTTAATTAGTAAAATGCCGTACGAGAACACTTGAAAAACAACACAAATTATGTATTTTGGCCTAGATTTTCCAAACAAACTTTTCTGAGAAATATCAAGCACAAGTAATGGCACCATGGTGGCAGAAAAATAAATAAAATGTTTAAAAATTCGAGATTACAAACCATAGATTTCGGTATGTAAAATTTGCTTAGAAATATTAATAATTAACGGAACTCCATGGGTGACAAATTGAAATCAAATACATGTATTACAAATAATAAAGTTTGTAGTACGTTTCTGTACACAATTTGTAAATGTATATCATTTAATTGAAAAAATGCCATTGGTAAAAAAATTTCGAAAAATTAATTACAAATTACGAAATTTTGCCTTATAATTCGCTAAGTAATGAAAAGTCATGAAATCCCTTGAGATGTTGAATTTCCAAAATTACCCTTATTTTCTCAGGTCAGGTTACTATTTTTATACTTTTTAATCGAAATTCTAGTTCTAATTTACGTCATTAAAACTAAAAACACTTCGAGTTGTTAAACGTTTCTTATTTTATGATTATTTTATTACAAAATTATGATGACAAAAATTCGAATTGATGTTTTCCTCATATAAAAACGCATTGACTGTAAATTGCAGAAAGCATTAATATGGTGTTTCATTATTACAATGTATAAACCTAGAAATTTTCAAGGATTTCCAGGAAATGGCCAATATTCAAAAAGGGACAAAAACGAAAAATCCGCGAGACTCCTAGAGGCTACAATTGCTGTGCAGTGTCTAACACCTAAATGGCAATTGTGAGACGTCAGTAGCTAACCTTTGTCAGCTTGCCGGTTTCGAGCCAGCCGACATGTTGGCAGCAGGTATGGCCTGCGCATGCGCGTAAAAATGATAGAATTAAATTTCGCACTTATTAGCAGACGTTCAAATGTGGCGGTTTGAAGATTTACTGCCTCAGCAGTTTGGAATTTGTTTATTCATTGACGGTTTGTTTTGCATTCGGTCCGAACCGCCTGAAAAGTCCAAATGGCATGAAGATGACGGAAGTTCCAAACTAAGTTGTATTAATTTTCAAAAATTTCGAATATAGGTCAACTTCTCTACTCTATAGAATAACATTGAATCTTCCTTCCCTCGCATTCGGCGTATTTACTTTCGACATTTTAACCATTCGGCATTTGTGCATTCGACTTGTTTTGCATTCAGCGTTTTTTTGCATTCGGCGTTTTCACCGGATACCGTCTATGGAACCCAAGGAGAGAGAAAAAATTATTATTTTTCGGATAAAAAGTGATATGGATTAAAAGACAGCGAGAAACTATTCTCCTTGGACGTCCAGTGAAGTGTGGGGATACCTGCATGTCACATTGGGACGATCACGGATTACAGGGGAAAGAGTTTAAAAGGAGACAAATTATGGACGTCATATGTGCCCTGCCCCAAACGTAGGGTAGGCCTACAAGGATGAAAATCAGTCAGGCGAGCATAGCGACATGAATGAAAATCGTAAATCATCATTATGGCGGGTAGTTGCTTCCGTCAAGCAAAAGAATGTTTCCCCATTCCAAGCGGAAGTAAATCCCCTCCGCCAATTAGCGCTACGGGTACTTGTAAGCAAACACTTTTTATGGGCTCCCATTGTTGTTCTTGCACAGGCACTGGTAATCCGGCTGCAGGCGTAAGCCGAAGCGTCGTAAAACGCACCAAGGGAGGAAAAAAAGATCTGGATCTGGAGTGACCAGCAAAGCCTGACGAATGGCTCGCAATCTACTTCCGAGAATTAGGATAGACGCGATTTACTTTCATGGCAAAAGCGAGATCGTTTTCTAGAGAAATCCACGAGGCTCCAAATTACTGTACAGTGTCAAGGCGGCCTGCCCACCTAAATGGCAATTGTGAGACGTCAGTAGCTAACCTTTGTCAGTTGATGCTAGATTCACATTTCTCAATGCATCGCTGCACACATGACTGACATCAGTCAGCTTGCGAGCTTTTATCTGCGCGGTCAGCTGACATTAAAAACTGCGCATGCGCATGAAAACGATAGAATTAAATTTCGCGCTAATTAGCACACGTTCGAATTAGGCCTAGGTCGGTTCGGTTTGTACTCTAGAATCGGTTCAAAGGGCTTTCATAATTGTAAATAAACCTCAATATTATAAGTAATTAGGCATATTTCTAAGAAATTAGGAGGTTTGCAGATTTATTGCCCCAGCCGTTTGGAATTTGTTTATTCATTGACGGTTCGTTCGCATTCGCTCCGAACCGCCTCAAAAAGTCCAAATTATAGCCATGAAGATGTCGGTCTCAAAAATCCCTTAAAACTTCGCATACTTCTAACATGCATTTCTATGCAAACTTGACGGTATTTTTAGGCCCGAAAACTGTTGGAAATGATTCTAATCGCGAACCGTGTTTAACCGTCCCACTCCCCATACACCATCCAAATATTGCGCCATTTTGTTTTGATATTGCATTTTGTAAAATTGGTGTGCAGTGTCTGGTATGCTAGACCTTACATCTGTATTTTGTTAGAGACAACATTTGCTGGTTAGGTGTGCAGCCTTCCTAACAGCGACAAACTTAAAAGACTTCGTCGTCGTGGTATCCCCCACCCCGTCCGTCCTAACCACCAGCACGGGCCACCAGAGAGAGGATGAAATAACGACATAGCAAGATATAATTTAATGACTAGCTTCAAAACGTCAAGAAATGACATCGGTTGACATTAACGTCCTCATTTGACATCATTAATAATAAAGTGTTTATGAATTACAGTATACATATAGAATAGTTATAAGGTCGATGATGTTACAGTTTCGTTAAAAAAATGTCAATTTGACATGAAAAAGGGGGAAATAATGTCCCGTCCTATTTATATAACAAGCCCTAAACATTCGCGGGCGGAAGAATTTACCCCCTTACCCTCGAACACCAACGAAAACAATGAAATCTCCAAAGTTGGGTATCGGAGCCCAACGGGTTTTTACAAGTATTTTTTAAAATAAGCAATAAGTAAAAATCTGAGAGTATTTTTTAGCATGGCGTCCATCCTTTAGTTTAGGGACGACATTAATCACTGTATGGTTTTTAAACTGCCCCCCCCCCCTTACCCTGCATGTCTGACAAAATACACATTATTGTGAAACCAGTCAAATTCACCACCTTGCTATACGAACCATATGATCGTGTAACCGCCTGATAACATTGACCAATTTGTCCGGTCACTTGAATGGTCAATATAGCCAGGTTTCACAGGCCAAATTTACATGTAGGCTATATGCATCAGATTAATAATGATACAATATCACCACAGTTAGCAGTAAACCAGAATATTAGTTTTTTTTAGCATTATCAGTCACTTTTACCCAGTTTTCAATCAGTTTCTTTCCTATTAAATTCAGAAATTCCAACTGACTATCCGGACATCCACTTGGGGAGCATACATAAATTACATCATTAGGTAGGGGGAGGGTGGGGTTTTGATGTATGTTTACATGTGGTTACGGGGGTTTGGATTGCGGTTACAGTTTTCTGGTAAACTTAAGAACCACAGAGCAAGAATAGAGGGAACTCAGGACTGCACTGAAGTACACTTATTTGCAGCCTTACGTCTTATTTATAATTGTAGAATGAACGATTTTCTTGAAATACAGATTAACGTCGTGACTTTCATCATTAAAGATATTAAAATGGCTGTCTCGTGTGAGAAGATGGGTTTTTGTACATGTTAAATTCATATTTTTAAATGGTGAGGGTCTAAATTTAAAAATGGTTACGTAATACTTAGGGGTAGGGGTTGGGCTGTTGGTTACACTTGGTTACAAGAGGGGGAGGGGTTAACAATACAAAAAAGTGGTTACGTAACATATGTACGCTCCCTTTCCTTGAACCCGAGACATCCTCTATGGATGACCCCTTCACGGGACAAAATGACTCCTTTTCACACAAATGACCTAAAAAGACGTCTTATTTAATGTGGCTATTATTGACAATAATGATTCCAGTGCACTTGGGAAGTACAATCACGCAAGTAAGAACAATTGACCAAAAACTGGATGTCCGAATCTGCTCACTTCAAAACCCATCCCCACCTCCTAGTCCACGATCGTTTTATTTTGTGCATCATTCCCCCCCCCCCCTTCCCAACCTCAGAAGTAACTGCGGACGTACTTCACGAACGCCACCGAACTGTTAATTTTTGTTTACTGCGCAGTGACACTAGGCGGAGGCAGCGCGTCAGTCGATCCTCTTAAATGTGAAGAAGAAAAAAAAAACACTGTTCCCCACCGCATTAGGCACCCAATCATTTATCAGGATAATGCCAAACGAGCTGAGTTGTTCCCTCACTGCTGACTGCGGGTGCCTGGGGAGCGGCACGCGCGGTTTAACGAGGGGGACGTGCGGATCATCCGCGGGAACATTTATTAGCCCATGTATTATTGCGTGTCATCCTTCGCGGGGCCCTGATTGAGAGCGCAACGCCATTACCCCCGCTCCATGGGCATTGACGCGCACATGGGGTTCGTCCATAAACTACGTAGCCAATTTAGGGGGGAGGGGGGGAGTTGGCTTCATGGCGACAACTGGCGACAAGGGGGGGTGGGGAGGGGTTGAGAGATTCGACGTTACCATTCTTTTACAATTAATTTTTGTAACAATTTTAAAGGGATTTTGTCAATTTCAAACTTTAGTAAATCATTTTATTTATCAGCACTGCATGAGATCTGGCAACATTGTGATGCAAAAATCTGAAAGCATTTGACAACACTGCTGCTTCAATGCAATAGGACTACTATTGTTAAAAGCAACTGACAACA
>JAQIXS010006008.1:0-11478 GCA_034700785.1 Rossiulus vilnensis
CTTCCTCGAGGCAGAGGAAGCGTTCACGAGGAGCCCAACCCACTGACTAAGCTGGCGGGCATACATAGGAGTGCAACAGAGGAGAGTTGACTCTTATAGTTCCTGAAAACGTGTTTCAGAAGTTGGGTTTTTTAAAAAACCCCGACTTGGACGTGAAGTAACCAATGGCGTTACTCCTAAATGCCACGAGAGAAAAGAGGGGCGTTTCGAACGTTTATACGCGGTGCCATACGCGTGGCACATACGACGTTCTGGGAAAATTTAAGACCAATAACTTTTTTTTTTCGTTTTCCACCAAATTTTCGTTTCTGATTTCGGTAATTAAAAGCATATTTTTTATCTTGTCGTTTGGTAAGTTACGGTTTGCCACAACCCTTCGTTCGTTCCAAAATAATAAAAAAAATACTAAAAATGTGAAAAGAAAGAATGATGTTTTATGGAAGGTCCTCACCCATCGAGCTTTTCGCAGCCCCGGCGCCATTGGCCGAAGCGCCCTTCGTTTCCAATTTCGCACTTTTTGTTACAAGGTGCTTCCTAATTATTCGCGAAATTATATCGCCAATTGTTGTTTTTGTTTTGTTTTGTTTGTTTGATGTAAAAAACGAGATTTCGAATTCGCAGAAAAATCCCCAAAAAGTGAGAAAATGGCGAACGAAAGACGAGTTTTCCAAGTGCCTTCCGTAGAAGAAATGGACAGCGCAGATTCGCAGCAGAGAAAAGTAAATTCAACACTCGATTGTCACATGTCACATCAATAACAATGTTGTCATTACATGACACGCACGACACACGTGGTCACCGGGTCACGACATGCACCCAATGGTCAGTCGTGGACGGGGCGTCATCGCTAATGTCATTACCTTAATTCTGATAATGACGTTGATTACTGATGATCTTTTAAATGTGAACTCGAACGGAATGATTCCGTGGTAACGATGTGAATTTTACGAGATGATGTGCGGCTGCCAAGTAATGTTGTAGTAATGATTGGTGAATAGTAATGGAAATGGTAATGATTGCTGACGAGTAATGGAAGTAGCAATGATTGGTGACAAGTAATTAAGGAGTGAAGATTGCCAGCAATCATTAATCCTTCATTTACTCGTCAGCCCGGCACATGATCGCGTTAGATTCACATCATTACCACGGAATGGTTCCATTTGAAGCTCATACACGTACCTCCCCACGATCGTTGACAATGTCGTTCACAGAAGATAATGACATTAAGACTCGTTAGTAATGATCCGCGAAAAGGCCTGCTTGTAAACCAATTTTCAACCTGGCAGTATTAATGTCATTTCTAACGCGAACTTCCGAGTGCGGGGTGTCCAACGCGTCAGCGGGCCCAGGCGTTTGGGAGACCCGGGTTCGGACCTCGGGTCGGCCGTTCCTCATCGTGGGTTTTCCGCGGCTTCCACAAATCACAATTCTTAAGTTTTAAGGGGCCTTGATTTGATTGGTATGATTTGACAGAAACTGACACTAGAGGAGGTCCGTGATAATTCTCTCGCTTATTGCCTAGGAAGTCCCCCAGTCGCACTTTGGCCGAAGGAACGCCGGCTCCGAGGGCTCGAGCGGACAACCCGCGCCCCGGGAAACGCCGAGTGCGGGGGACGCCGGAAGAGAAAAGCCGAAGGACCCCGAGGACGCCGAGGAGCGTCCCGCGACCACCCGCGGCGCGGCCGGCTCGCGGTTCCAGGAGTGCTTCTCGAAACTCACCGAATCCAACCAGTACTCGGAGATCCAGAAGGATTTGAAGTAAGTCGGAATCAACGTCCTGGCACGTCGGTTGATACCCGGGTTCACGGTGGACGCTTTTTTCCTTCTTCTTTCTTTCGCGGAACCCTCACATTCCGATCCGCTCCGAGGAAACTCCCGAGAGCGCTTTTTAGGTCCGTGCTGCTGGTCTTAATTCTCGAAGGGCGACCGTCACCGTCACAGTGCGGTGGAATCAACCGCATAAATTGGGTTTATGGATTGTATCCCTCGATGACCTTCTGAAGAATAAAAGAGAGAAATGTGAATTCAAAACCGAAATCCAATTCTGGAAACTCGCAGAGTTGGATTTCGTTGAATCGAACGAACGGACGCCGGCTCCCCGTTAGTCTCGTCCTGGTTCCGACTGTGGCACTCGCGAACCGGGCATCAACCGTCTTCGACCCAAACCGTAACGCTTGCTCGTCCACCAACGTTCCGCTTCTTGCAGAAGCATGAAGAGCGCGGACAAGCCTCCCGAGTCGCTGGCCGCGGCTGCAGTCCGGAAGCCGACGTCGGCAAGCACCAACTGCATCATGGTCAACCCGAGGCAGGTGAGGAGTCTCCGCTGTCCATGGTGTCCATGGCGGCCTGTCTCTGCAAGCATAGGCGTAACTAGGAGGGGGGGGGGGTTGCCGGGCACCCTCCAAGAACTTGTCCCGGATGGACCAATCAGGCGTTTTAGGGAATTTTTTTTACTAATTGTAAATTTGTGCCAGTCTCTTAAGACGTAAGAGCAAAGTCATTTGAAATTTCTAGGTTTAAATTTCGAGATTTACGCAATTTATTATCTCGAAATTTTTCAGCCTACGGCGTTCTTATTTTTTTTTTCAAGTAACGGTATTTGTGAGAACGTTTCGTGCAAAAATTAAGGCTTGAAATTCCAGATTTCACCTACAGGCATTTCATTAAAAAAAAAATTGGTATTTGTAAGAAACTCTCGCGAAGTTGTATAGTCTTAAAATTCCACATTTTGATCCACTTTTGTCCAAAAAGAGAAATGTGGTTTCCGATAGAAAAAAAATAACTGTTCTTTCTAATTAAAAAATAGGAAAAATACGTTAATCTTGAGTTGACGGCTTTTGAGACGTTCGGCTTTCGAAAATGGGGTCGGATTTGTCATTTCGCGACGTAACGTTACGCGCTCGTGATCAAACATCCAAACTAATTTTATAAATTGTAGAAAAAAAGAGGGGGGATCAATGGCACCCCTCAGAAATATGTCCTTGTTACGCCAATGTTCAGAAATTTGGAAGAGATCTCTCTGCTCGCCTCATCCCTCTCACTCACTTCCTGTCGTTTCAGCGAGGAAACCCTCTGCTGAAGAGCATCCAGAACGTCCCGTTCGAGTTCGCCGACGTCATCCCCGACTACGTGATGGGCCGGACGACGTGCGCCCTCTTCCTCAGGTGTAATCCGGATGCGGATGTTTCAGGCGTTGCCTGGATTTCCTCCCGTCCTTTTTTTCTGACCGGCTTTTCTCTCTCCCGTCTTTCGCAGCCTGCGCTACCACAACTTGAATCCGGAGTACATCCACGACCGGCTGAAGCAGCTCGGCCAGCTGTTCGACCTGCGGATCCTCCTCGTCCTGGTCGACGTCGTAAGACTCAAAAAAAGAGAAAAAAAAACGAAAATCCTTCCATAATTTCTTGAGTTTATTTCGATTTTTGCCGTATAATTCGATTACGTTGTTTTTGTTTTTTGAAACGTTACTACTGGGAGAAACCAACTTCGGTCTGGACGTGTTGTTATAAACGAGACTTGAATTTTGAAGAAAAAAAGCAACAAGAAAAATTAGGACAAATGACAAATTAATTACGAGACGATATTTCCTATTTCTTACTATTTCCTAAAAGAAATTTGGACAGCAATAGACCGAATTAAAAAAGTAAAATAAAAAAAATAAAAAAAAATTAGGACAAGTGACAAAATTATACGATGATATTAAAAATTAATTCTTATTTGGAAATATGTAAGAAACAAGCTGCATTCATGAAATATTGTCGTATATTTTGTAATTTATCCTACAAAAACTTTTTTTCTTCTTTTTAATTCGGTTTCTGGTTGTCAAATTTTCATTTAGGAAATAATAAGAAATGTTAAAAATTTAGGAAATATTGTCGCGTAATTAATTTGCCATTTGTCCTAATTTTTTTAAAAAAATTCATTCTCATTTGAAACAACACGCCCAGACCGAAATTGGTTTCTCGCAACGTTAACGTTTCAAAATCCAGATTTAATCGAAATAAATTTAAGAAATTCACTTTTGGAAGCGTAGCGCACTATTTACCAATTTTTTTTTTTTAATGTTTCATCTGAGTTTTTTTCATTTGAGACTGAAGTTGATTTCTCACAATAGCAAGTTTTTAAAAAAAATGATGAATCGATTTGCTCCATGACAAAAATAAGACACCGTAGTTAATTACCGAGGGTTCGTTGCGGGTGTAGACTTAAGAGTGGACTTGAGATCGCCCTGAATCGAGCTCGCTTAATAATACTCGCAAAATACGTTAAAAGACATAATGTCTTTTTAAACAAGGTTAATGGATGTGGTTTGAACCTTAACAACAACAAAAATCGGATTTAATTGTAGAGGAAATGCAAGATACGATGATGAAATTATTATAGAAGAAGAATATTTGAACTTTTCGTTAATTCTTAATGTTATTCTCCCGAGCAGAAGGACCCGCAGCACCCCTTGAAGGAACTCACCAAGATTTCAATCCTGGCCAATTTAACCATGTTGCTGGCGTGGAGGTAAGACGCAATAAAAAACAAACCACGTTTCATTCCTTATTCGTTTTTGTTTTTAACACAATTTAATACATTGTATAAAATGTATTAAATTATGCAAGAATAACGTCGGTTTTGATTATTTTTTCTAATTAGGCAACTTCTACATTTAATAAATTCATGTAATAATATGAAGCGATTATAGCGGTTTCATTGTTGAATTGCTAAGCAGATTTAGGACTTTTTAAAGAATATTTAGGTCAATTTTTTTTTTTTTTGGAAATTTCCTACTTTTTAATTTTTTTTAAAGGACTTTTAGGACTTGTTTGACACCCTATTTAAAATTTTTGGGGATAATGTGAAATCATTGACTTTTAGACACCTCGAAATAACGAGCGTAATTACCACCCGTCGAATCACGCCGCGATTAAAACCAACCCGTCGCAAAAAAAAAAGGAACGAAACTCGTGTTACCTTACTGTTGTTCGTTTATTATCTCCACATCCGGAAAGATCTCCGACCTTCTCCAAAACCTTCGAAAATCCGAAAGCCCGTTTCATCCCCTCCCCGTCACACCTCAAGATTCCTTCGCTCTTTCAGTTCGGACGAAGCCGGACGCTACATCGAGACGTACAAGATGTTCGAAAACAAGCCGGCGGACATCCTGATGAAGAAACAGGACGCGGACCCGGGCTCGAAGGTGAGAGACGACGGGAACGTCGCTGCACGTTCGGTTCACATCCTCGGATTTTTCACTAAACGCAACTTATCTTGGCGGCGAAGCTCATCGACGCCCTGACATCGGTGAAGTCGATCAACAGGAACGACGCAGTCTTGCTGCTGACCACGTTCGGGGCGAGTGAAGGCCGCGATACTGACCTGTTCGTGCTTCCGTCCGAAGATCCGGCTAACTTTTTTCCCCTCTTATCTACGTTTCTCCGCAGACCCTGGAAAACATCCTGAAAGCGACCAAGGTGGAGCTGAGCCTCTGCACCGGGATGGGTCAGCTGAAGGCCGGCCGACTGCACGCCGTCCTCCACGACACCTTCGTGAAAGCCATCAAGACCACCAAATAACGGAACCTCGTTGGCCAGATACGGGATGACTGATGCTCGCGGATGACCGTTAATCTTTACGTCTTTGAATCTGTAAATAAATTTTTGTAGTTTTGTAACGGGGTTTTTTTTTTTTGGTGTACGTTTCGGTTTGCTTCGATCGAAAAAAGCGATATTTGCAGCTAATCCCGTTTAGCGTTAATCGCAGGCATCCCAGACATCCTATAAATCTTATTTTTTTTTACTAAATTATCCGGTTTTCAGGATTACATCCTATATTTACTATGTTTTTTTGCTAAACTATCCTGTTTTTTTAAAAAACAGGATAACATCCCGTTTAGTCGAGGATCGTTTAAGTTTTCTCATATTTCGATAAGCCGTAGGTACCGATCCTTCGTTCCGTTAATTAATTAATGAATCGTACGGAAATCTGTTCCAGAATCCGTGATTTCCGATCGGAGTTATCAATATTTTTAACCTACGGCTTTTCACATTTAATTCCGAATGTTTCATAACCAAACATTTTTGCTAGTGAGAGATGTTGCCAAGATCCGCGATGCGTTATCTCTGCCATTGATTTATATTTTGCAACGAATTTTTTTTCGTAAAAATTTTCGATTTTTGTAACAAATGGCCGAGACGTAAGAATTTCAGCTCCGAGCAACGAATTGCCCACATATTAGTGGCACTTCTAGCAATACTTGCCAGGGGGAATTTTGATATCAGAATTATTTTCAACTGCGGCGCTTTAATAAATTGTAAAATTCTTAAGATTTACATTTTATCCTCTATATTTCCTATATTTTTGTTATTTTTAAAAAAAGGCCGAGATGTACGTGAATGTTAGAATCACCTTGGCCAGGAAGCTCGTCCAACGCCAGCAACAATCTCAACGAGTCCAACTCCTTGCGCATTTTTTCGTATTCCTGAAAAAAAAAATGATAATGCAAAGCGAACTCCGCATTATGATTGTCTTTTTTTTGGTTGTTTTTTTCTCCCAATTTTAAAATCAAAAACATAGTACAAAAAAAGATAAATATTCGAAAAATGGCTTTACGTGTTTCACGATCTCTCCCCGTAAGATCGCATTCAGCTTCGAATCCGATTTGAAAACGTAAAACAACTTATAATTTATAATACGGTAATTTCGCTAAAACTTTTAACACTCGTATTCATTCCAAACAATCCATCGCTCCCACCGCAAATGACGCTGCTTGATGCTTACCAACTGGCACTGAGGCAAAGACTCAAACGTGGCGTCGATTGCGCGGGATTCCATCGTTGGTTCCGTCGTCGGACTCGAGCCGGTTTCCACCACGCTGGGTCCACGGGACTTCAATCCAGCTTCGACGAAAATCTCGTTCAGTCCGATTTCGTATCCCTTTTGGCGAATCAGAAATTAAACGTCGATTAGACAATTACACCTGCAACAATAAATTTACTGGAAAAACAACGAACGTTGAGACATTTACGTGTTTCACATCCAATATTTGAAATTTAGGACTTCTTCGGATATTTCAGGACCATTTTAAGATTTTATTTTGAAAATGTAATGCTTTTAGGATACCATTATTTTTGAGCCATCAATTTTAATAGGGCAACCTCTACATTAAATTAATGTCACAACACAATGTTCAGGGGTTTGTAATAATTCGAAACAATTATAACGGTTTGAATGCTAAAATTATTATGCTGTTTTAGGACTTGTTTGCCACCCTGTTGATTACGTACCTAGTCACGCGATACACAATTGTTTTTGCCGATAAATGCACAAAATACAAATCTTCTTTGAAACAAATTCTTTCCTAACTTTTTTCAGTAAAAAAATAAACTACGACGCGAATGCAAGTTAAGAAACTTCTGCATTTCATCGCGGACTTCAGTCGTTACGCATCATACGAGTTTCCACCGATGAGCGTACAACGTGATAGGAAATTTCACAAGAACTTCCCAACCGACCTTTTCGGTGATTTCTTCAGACGCAAACTGCGTGTAAAGCTCGTCCCACCGATCCCTGAGAAATGCGGGCAGCCGCGGATACACCAGCACTGATTCCGGATGGCAGACCAGCCGATTCCAAAAATGCATTTCGTAGCGACACCTTTCGGGTTCGGCGACGTGGGCGATCGCTTCGGTGCCGTTGCAGGACATTGTCACCTTCAAACAAAACTAAATTATCAACACGAAAAATACCAAAAAACTGAGTTACGAAAGTGGGGTTTTAGCCTGCAATTTAACACAAAAAATTTCTGAGAAATTTCCCAATTGCTAGGAAACACCTTGGGCAAAAATGTAGCAAATTTGGGGTTTCAAAATCCGGGATTTCTACCTCAACATTTTATAAACGTTTGTTATCATTAAAAGAAACGCCGTAGCTGACGATTTTGAAAAATTGTATTAGAAATGATAGTAAAATAAAGCCATTTAAACAAGATAATTTCATTTATCTAGTATGAAATCATGGATGGCTTTTGACCGTCTGGGTTTGGGTTCGCCACCGATCACTTGCGGCACCTGCCTTGACTTCCCTGCGCTCCTTGCCGCACGCATCGCCCTCGGACAGGATCATCGCGTGGAAAGTGTTGTTCCTTATGTCCCATCCTCGCCATACGCTGTTTTAGAAACCGAGAAGCGACGTTACTTTGGGAAGAAACCCAGGGCCGAGTTCCAGGCACCGACCGTGGCGCCGGAAAATTCAATGGTGCATTACCCGAGAACCGCGTTGTTCGTAGGCCAATGGTTAACGGAGGACTGCGTCACGTTGTCGAACGGGCAAAGCGTGTATCTGTACCTGAAACGAAAAACGGCACGCGTCACGCAGGGACGCGTCTTAAACCGCATCCGGCAGTGAGCATTAGCTTACTTTCCGCTGTCGAAATTGAAACACAGCCCTTTCAGTTGCTTCAGCTGCTGGGGTCCCGAGAAATTCGCCGGCCTCGAGTCGGGAACGGGGTAGACTTCTCTGACGCCGGTCTGAATCAAATCGTTTCCTACCCTGCAACGATTGGGGAAAAAATTGCACTAAACTGAAAACGCTTCAATCGAATCTCGGTTCAAAGTTCCCAGAACCATGGTTGACTTTTCAGTTCTATCAATCCCCTGACTTTCCTGACCAATTAAATTAAATTCTGAGGCAATAACAAACGTAAAATGACATTAAGGGGATTTAGTTCATAGTCATTCGGATTCTCCCCGACTTTCCCTGATTTTCGAGCAAATTTGTAATTCCCCTTGACTTTCCTTGATCATTTTTCTCTTCCCCGACTTTCCAGGTCGGCACCAACCCCGGCCAGCATGAGTGTCTCTTGGAGGCCATCCCTTAACATCTCTTATGGGAAACTTTCATTCCAACCCTCTTATTGACCTCCAAGAGCACATTCGGATACGTACTATTGGTCATTTTTCTTGCTTGCCATTTGGCGTCGGAACGCTCTTCCAAAGGACCTTTGTGGCCTTAAGCTGCATGAAATCCAATTTTACAATGATGTCGGTGTTTAACCCCATTGAGGTGGCCAATCACCGAATAATATTGGGTTGATGGATTACACTCCCCCACCACACGGCATATCACTTGCTTCTGGTTGGGTACCGAGTTGAACTGAATTGACCTCGAACCATGGTTGACTTTTCAGTTCTATCAACAGCGAAATGGTTAAAATTATTCACCCGTAACTGGCAGGCTCGTCCACGACCCTGATGGAATTCCGAGCGCTGGCATCTGAAACCGAACGGATCAAAAGAGGAGTTTAATAAATCAACCAGGATCATGAAATTGTAAACGAGTAACTTACGGAAGACGAAAGCGGCCGAAAACAAAACGACTAGGCTTCGGAAGGTTTTAAATTCTCCAAACTTTAGCATTTCGGAGACGAAGAAATGAGGAGCACCAAAAATTCAAGATTTCAGAACGCCACCGCCGTTCCACGCGATGGAACATTCGAATGTTTGGAACATGCCTATTTGGAACGGCACGTGGCAGTGCTGCCAACCGTTTAGGACAAATGCCTCAGGGATTCATTCCCCACCAAATAAACGCTAAATATTTCAAATATTTCAGAAAAGCCGCCGGGCGATCGATTGAAAACACGGCAGGTCATCCAAGAAAGAAGAAAAAAAAAAAAAAATATACCAGCCGCAATTTCAAGCGAATGACGCATTCCGAGGAGCAGACGGACGAGAAATAAAGCAGATCATCGATCGGGACGTGCCGTCTGGCAACACCGGCAGAAAACCCTCAAGGATGAACGGGAAGCTTGAACTTTGCAAATATTGAATTGAACGGTACCAAACCTATAGACACTGCCTTATAACCTCGTTATTATCATTGAATAATGATTAATTGAGTGCCATGTAAAATAAATTTGTAATAGTGCCTGATGAAGCACTAAGCAAGCAGTCCTTACCAGGAAATTTACAGGAAAATAAAAAAACTTGTTTTAATAATCTCTGAGATTTATAAAAATGGCCCTTGTCCAAACTATCACCCCTTGACCATAAGGGTCATTTGGGGAAGTGGAGAATTCGACCTATCGGAAGGGTCAGCCAATCTAAATATAGCTTCAAAGGAGGTGACTCATATTCCCCTCGCCTAGGGGTCACTGAAATTCAGACGAACAGTAGTGACCACTCGGCCACTGACCACTACAAGAGCAGCGTTGCGCCAGACGTCTCTTCCATTGTATCGGAACACGTGGACTGAATAAGGTAATAAAACCAAATTCACGTTTTAATTCATTCGTAAATCGTCTTTATAATCGTGGATAAATTTTCGAATAACATAATTTGTTTCGTTTTTTGTTTAAATTAAAATCTCCCAACCCTAAACAGAACCCCTGAAGCAGGTGGTAGGGTCACTGCACGTGTTCCAGCGATTTCAGAAATTTTCATGTTGATGAAAATAATTTTTAATATAACTCACATTATAGATTCATAATCACTCCTTGATTTCGTCTTGATAACGCTTAATTGATTGATCATAAAAAATCGATATGATCCTAAAAAAAACCCAAAAAAACAACAACAACGGAGTGAAAAATACAAACATTTCCTTGGTCTGAGATGTGTTTGTTTTTATCGTAAAAAATTAGATTAAAGTCAGATTTAAAGTATAGAATATTAAAAGTTTAAAGAAATGCTCTATTGTATCACGCTCGTGATTTATCTTTTTTATTATTATTATTTTTTTTATATTAATTTTCAGATAGCAATAAGCGGAATTATTCCAAATCGAAGAAAATTAATCGCTTCGCAATGGCCCAACGTCCAGATAAACTTAAAATTCCGGGTATGTACATTATTTACATTTTATTTCTAATGACTCGGTAATGTCCCGTTTATTTCCACAAAAAAATTGAAACAAATTTTTCATGTTTATTAGATTTGTTTTTACGAATTAACTTAATTACGAGTCTAGCTTTCGTCTGGGTCCGTTTTTAGACTATTTAATTTCAAAATTTCGATAATTGTTTGTAGTAATCATTCTTTCTATCACATTTTGAGTTTAAAGTGTGATCTGATAATACAGGATGTTTCAAAAACGACTTTACGCCTTTGAAAAATCATTAATTTATTCAAATAAATTAACATGATTATTCAAAGTCGTAAAGTCGTTTTTGAAACAGCCTGTATATTGACTAGTATCAGCAGTCTCAACAACCAGTATATGTTATATTGACATCAGTATGTATATATATATATATATATATATATATACATACATCATGTATACTGGTTGCTGAGACTACTAATACCAGAATTAATAGTGTTATCAGTAGTATGGTGGAGTTTTGGGACTACTAAAAGTACTAATATCAGTATGCTTAGTGACATGTTTTATAGTGAGTTTTGATACTACTAATATCAGTATGATTTTATACTGATATCACCATATTTATAAATATACTGCTTTTCGGGGCTACTAATAACAGTATGCCAA
>JAQIXS010006009.1:0-11477 GCA_034700785.1 Rossiulus vilnensis
TGGACCACCGCCAAGGACGAATACGTCACATATGTCCATTTGTGGCCAAATTCTGGTCTAACTATATCAAAAATAACACATGAATGGTTTATGCTTACTTTTTCCACCCGGAGGGGGGGGATTTCCAAATGTTTTGGACGAAGCAAGTTATTCTCCCATCAAAATAGTACGGTACCGATAGCTTTAAAGTTTATAGTTTTAATGAAAGCCCTACGTCATCCCACCCCACCAAAACGTCTTTTATTGGTCAGTGTGTTCAATTTAATGAACGGCTACAGACTTCCTGTCTTCCTGTTAAGAAAATGTTCTATAACAGCCTGACCAAATGTCAAATGACTAACAAACGTCATTCATGAATCAGGAATCAATTTCAAACCATGTTAAGTAAAAATGTAACTTATTTCAACAATTGTTCTGAAATGACTAAAAGGCTGGCTTCAGAAATGTATTTATCACTGAGATTGTTTCCTATTTTTTTACTATAACCCTTAATTTTCAAAAAGCTGTCTTAAAATCTTAATTCAAATTGCAGTTTCAATTTTTTCCTTCAAAATGACAAAAAACGTTTTCGCTATCCGTAGCAGCCCATATGAAAACAAATTAGCTCCAGAATATTATCCATATATTGAAAATATACCTAAATTAGCCGAATTTTATACATGAACAATATATCAGAATTTAGAAAAAAGTAACTATTTTGCCAGAAATCGAACCCAGAACCCACCACTTGAGAGTATTACTTTAACTACTAGGCTATCAAAATCCTATATTGCTCAATTTGTGAATATAGAAGATCAATAAATCAGCTGAAAAGTTTTTTAAATCAATTTTAAATAGTATGTAATATTGATCAATGCTGTTCATACCTTGTTTTCATTATATTCACAACAAAGAATATTGTGATTCTGATAAACTAAAATCAAAATATGTCCATATTTATGCATGTATATTTGTACTAACATATTTGTAATATATTTTTTATTTTAACATTATGACTATATTTGCACATATTTGTAAGATATTTTCCATATGGAAGGGTTCCCACATCTTCAGTGAAATGAAATCCCCTGATTTTCCAAGGCTTCCCATGTTATCTTTTTATTTTCTCCTGGCATATAAGGTACCTCATCAACCAAATAATAAGCGAAAAGAACCTGCCTTTGAATATAAATAGTTTTTAATTAGTTTGCTCGGATGATCTGCGTCGTGTTTAATCTTTAGTACGTAGGAACAGGAAAAGTAAAACAAATTATGCGCTTTAATAAATTAATGGAATGCCGTATAGGCCTACCGTTTTCAAGAAATTTATCACAATTTAAGGCATTGACATATAGTTCTGTATGACAAATTCCTGAGGAATATATAATTCAAGTAGTGAAACGGTGTAGAACAAATTTAAAGCAGACATTAGAACTACATGTAGTTGATTTTGGCATAAATTTCGATGCGAAACGTGCTAATAAGTGTAATAATAATTGAAAGAAAGACGCAGGGAAGAATTGAAAGCAAAGATGCTTAAATAAATTTAAAAAAAACAAAACTTACTCATGATCATTACTTCATTGCGTAGGTCAAAATATATAAAATTAATCACAAATTATTAATTCTGCCTTATAATTCGTGAAAGAAAATTGCTAAAGAATGAGCTATTTTGGGCATTAAACAAAATGTTTTAAACAGCTAATGAAATAATTTCAAGATAACAATTATTCAAAATTTACAAATCCCCTGACTTATTGAGAAATTTTAAAAAATTTCGCTGAATTTTTTATAAAATATAATTGTAGCACGTTATCATTGCACATCAACTATATCAAAAAGCCCAAAGATATGATTACTTTGAATGGGAATAAGAGTTACCAATTTAATTAAGTATTCCCACGCTGTAAGTGAATTTTCTAATGTAGGGTTTGTTATAATCAAGTAAAAGTAAATTAATTTTGAACTACCCTACATTAGTCTTCCTACCTGCAACAGTAACTAATTTATAGCAGAAATAGGGAAAATTGATTTTAGATATGGCATTGAATATCTGATAACAAGTTGTGTCACCCGCTGCAGACATGAACATTATTGATGGTTGCTCTTCCCAGGACAGGATAATTTGGTCAGCCACAATCCCTTAATTACTTTAACCTTAATTACATTTTCCAGCACAAAAAACACCTTTGATCACCACGCAAATTGATTAGTCCATTTCAGCACTGCCTCGCGTAGTTAGCAAAGAATTTGGTATGCTGACATTCAAGTTGGCAGTGTCAAGAAATGAATGCCATGTCATGCATATTCATAAAACACACCTTCTATTTTTTAGCATGATTGTTTTAAATAGTCATAAAGCGTGCTAAACGTATGAAACATTCTCAACATTTACACCATTGTAATCAGGATTTTTGGTAAGGCTGTTTTGATCCTGAATTTATTAGTGTGATTTTTAATGGGATTTAGAATTGCAAAATACATTTAAAGTTTAAAATTATTTAATTTTAAATGTGAAAATGGTTGGAATATTTAAAAACAGGAAAATATTGTACAATCAAGCGTAAGAAAAAATTGAATAACATTTACGTAATAATTAAGCATAAACAAATACAAATTATAAATACTTTAAAAAAGTTTGCCAAAAATGATTCAGAAATTGCTATTCTAACTATAATAATATTAAGATATTGGAACCGTTTCTTATATATCTTTCTCTAGTTCAAATATTTTCTCTCATGCATGAATGTTTCAATCTTGGTAGTGGTTAGGATTTTAAATATTTTAACAATTCCCAATTCTTTGGTCGAAACTGTTAACTTAACACAACTGATATTTATGAAAATAATTTTTGAATTGAAAGGAATGTAAGATATCAGCGTTCTAAATATTGAACAAAATTATAGCTTAGGATTCATAATACATTCAATAGCATACAAAAATACAGAAAGATAATCCAAACGAAAACGTTCTACAAGCAAATGCATTAAGCAAACTCTTGTGAACTTACATGTATGTGCTGCTAATTTTTCCAATTTAAAAATTTGTAAATCTGACATTTCCAAAAGTGATCCGAAAATAATTGGTTAATTCACTTTAGTTTATTCATAAGGCTGTTCTTGCGCTTGCCTTTTTAATCACTATGCAGAAAACATACTTCTTACTTTTATATCAGTAGAATGTCAGTAGAAAATCATTAAATTTAGCCGTTTTCAGAATAAAGTAGATTATGTTTGTTAATACTTCATTAACAATAAAATTGGCAACAAAACGAGAATTAATTAGATATTGATCTGCATCTCATGGTCGTGTTCTTGATAGCTGGAGATAATTTATAATCTCATGAACAAGTATAAAAATCCGATAAACTTAATTATCCTCACAAGTGACAAGCCGGCCAAATGAATACATTTCATAGGGATGACAGAATTTAGTCAAAAAGGAGACAAGTAGAAATGGATTAGGTCCTTTTTTTGGATCATAACCTAAATCATTAGTGGTTTGACTCGACTAATACTTCAGGTACTCTACACGCACGGATCTCGTTTCAAAAACTCTGCCCAGCAGTGAAATTCGTTTTATATGACGTCACGCAGTGTTGCCAGGCAACTTTTCCCTAATATTTTTTCTATCAACAGTATCAACAAAAAGTAGTTGAGCGCTACTGCTATGGGAGCGTTCATAAATGACGTCATTTATAAACGCTCCTTATCATTCGAAATTTCGATGGGGAGGGAGTGTAAGCGAAATTTACTTTATGATTACAAATTTAGCATTGATATATTATTTTCTAATAATGGTATTATAATTTAACTTTGTATTGTAAACAACATCTATTTAAATCATAAAGAAAACACTCAGTATAAATACAACATCTCCCATGTTTCAGTTCACATAAAGTGGATGAGGTGTGCCCACCCCCCCTTTTTTGTCAGCGTTCGTAAACTCGTTTCACAACCTTTCTACGTTCCCAAACCTTGTTTCGCGTCAATAAATGTGAAATGGAAGCCATCCCACCACAGAATTGATTTCAATTTTTTTCACTTTTATTTATGCTGCAATAAAATTAGCATAAATAAACAATTCTCTAACAAATTTGCAATTCCTGCCAAGCACATACTTTTATTCTGGAAGTAAATCTCAAAGCAATTACTATCTGGCACTACATTGTACTTATTTAATCTATGCAATAATGTTCTTTTTAAAAATTGCATTTCCTTTTTTAGTTCCATAAAATTGGTGAACATCAAGCGTTAGAAGCTTGCTTTGGAAAATGATTTGCCATTACAATAAATTATTTAGAGATTAGGTATTATTCATTTTTACACGACTTATACAGAACATTGTTAAGGAAGTTGACACTAAGAAATACAACATGCATCAGTTATTTACACATTGAATAACAAAATGTTCTTTTAAGATACTTATATCATTACAATAAAATATTAACCATCAGTTTTCAGCGAAGTAAATTAAATATCAAGTACCCAAATTGTGACAAGCGTGTATATGCCATACCTGACCAATTATATAACGCCATACATGGCTGCATAAATGGCCACATATTGAAAGTACACTAGTTGAAAATTTCTGGTCTAACCATATATGGAAAATCTCATATGTCCATTTAATAACAGTAGATATGCCCATTCACATGGAATAATGCTTATGTGGCCACATAGTTTCCCCACATACAATTTTTTTTCCTTGACAATGCATGTAGAGCAACTACCATCACTTCTCCGAAGACTTTGGAACCTGTCCACCGTGCTTTTGCAGGAAACTTGCATACTTGAGAAACCAACTGGAAAATTCTGGTATGATGAGAACTAGCTCATTAGCACGACCAACGGATACAAGATTCAGGAAATGTTGGGCAAGGCTAAGTCGAGGCCACCATAATTGGCAGATCGCATGCCATTTCTCGATCATGGCACGGTAATAAGGCAAGATATCGTTCCAGAATATAGGTGAATGGGTATCGATTGGTTCTGGACGACGCCTTCAACTTCTTTCCACAAAAAATACAATGAGAAAAGAAAAATTAATTTGCAATTTGAACATTTTCTTGCCGACCAGCTACTGCCCATCGACCTGCGGTGGCAAGCCTTGCTGAAATGCCTTTCAAGCTTCGCGTGCTGGTAAAGTTTCGAAAGAATGGCATAGCACAGTTCTAAGCACGTTTTCAAAGTAGTCACATTGGAAAAAGGTGATTACATCAGCAGTAACCACATCCAAAAATATAGTCGAATTGATCGATCACTCATTGGTGTGGACCATGCAGTCTTGCAAGGATTTCAAAATGGAAGGTGTTTCAACTTCTTTCTTTTTATTAAAAATTGCTATTGTTTCGCTTATTGCAGACAATTTAATACTTTCCATTAAAAGGTTAAAAACGCATGATTTGTTATTAACTTTTATTTAAAAAATTGTTTTTAGTGTTCTTAAAACACTTGTAAACGTTACTCTTGGGCAATATTTTCAGACAATATTACAAACGATGAACATAGTCCAGATTTTCCGCGAATTTTTTTGTTTATAAATGAACTATGTAAGTTTTAAATAAATAAGAAAATGTTAAAGGAGATATAGATATAGGCATATATCGCACTTGTGCTCTCGTAAAAAGAGGTAACAGGTAACAGCACTGTAAATATTTTGTGTAAGCCTTGCAATTAATCATTTTTTTTTATAAACGTTGAATTAAGTTATTTCTTTAATAATTATTTCCATTACTTGTCATCGATCAAAAATCATTTGTATTAATATCACTACAGTAGCTAAAAATTGTTGATTTTACCATTTAGTTTATTATTATTTCTAAAACCATTTCATGGAAATGCACTTCTTATTTCTTCTTATTTTTCAATTAAGTTTATGTAAGCCTACAGATTTTTATCATGTTTTTCATAAGCTTTCATGTAAGGCATTTCTATAAATATTTGCATCTTCATTTTTTAATTAAAACGCAGAAAAAATTCATCAGTTGTGCGAGGTTAACAAAAATGGTTTTCATTGATGAATTTTTCGAAAAACAATATACTTTTACGCTTTCAACATTTACTATTTTATTACCATTTTTAAAAAAATCATGGTAGATGCACTTAAAATGAATTATTCATTTTTGAGTTTTTAAAAAAATAGTTGTAGTCCTTTAATATTTTTAATCAAAATTTGAATATAAGTGCTTCTAAAATTTATAATTTCCAATATCCGTTTGCAGTTTGTTAAGGCAAATATAAGCTAAAATACATACTGTGGAAAATGGAGATATTTTTGCCAATGGTGTCCCTTAAATCCACATTATTAAGCAAATTTATTATAGAAACGAAGCTCAATCCATTTTCTGTGATCACAAATTAAGGCATTTAAATTTAAATTTAATTATATATAGAAATTATTTCAAATGCTTGATTTATTATTTTGATTTTTAAAAATGTACATATTAAGTGTTTCTTTGATTTATATTTCTAAGCAATTGTTTTAGGCAAATTTATGCTAAAATACACAATTTGAGAATATTTTTTCCAAAACGCTTGTCCATGGTGATACTTTAAAAATGTTATTACTAAACAAATTTCCTGTAGGCTAGCATCCAATGTTAGTAATTATGATTTTCCCTTACGGCCTTGTAGTAAACAGTTTCATGACATGTTTGTGTAAATAAATGCTATGTCCATGTGTTAGGTTATTTTCGAAGATTGAACCTATTCCGGCCCTTTCCGGCTGGCCTTTCATTCCCAAAAGCCCAAAGTTTATGCTTACAAGTGCTGTGCTGCATTTATCAGTCATACAAAGGCCAGTTTATACAGGCTATTGGCGTCCACTTGAACATCAAATCGGCCTTTCTGGAGGACATAACAACTGCTCCATGAGATCATTTTCCTCGCAGATAGACCGGTATATCTGACGCTGCAGAATTTATCTTTTCAAAATGGTTTATCTTATTCGTATTTTCATCGCAGCACTCGAATTGTGCAAAGGTTGATGGGTGCACTTACACAGGATACGAACTGCAAAACCTTCTTCAAGGAGAAAAAAGTTGGATTTTTTCGTTCTCCATTTCGAGTGTTTCCAAGACGGATGGATTATTTCTGGTTGCCACTTTCTCCCAAAAAGCCATGAACAGCCAATCTTACATAATGCCTCTGACAAAAGTATAAGGAGGAACTCAATGCAATATCATATTGCATAGATGGAAAATCAATTTTTCACTTATAGCATGCGCAAACCGTGCACTGTTGCCTACAAGGTGCTTCAGGTTTCATTTGGGAAATTTACGCCTACATAAAAAATAAATAAAAGCGGCAATGTCAAGCTACTAATAATTTCTACATTCGGAAAATGGCTTAAGAAACTTAGAAACGATATCACGTACGAACATATCTGCAACCATGCTTGATCGATACATTTTTAGGTCTTGCAATATCAGTGGTCTAAAACGTCTGATAAATACTGTCATCCTTTCGATAATGGAAAATTTCTAATGTCACTTTACAAGTTTTTTTTAGAAACAGCATATAAATTGCCCTTCGCATAATAGCTGTTCGTAGAATAACAGGAATTTGCATACATAATTTATCACCATACAATACTAAAACACGAATTTAAATAAAATCACTGCAAATTACATGAAAAATTATTAGTTTTACTTTGATTTATTTCACACATATGATGGAATGGCAAGTAGTAGAATAGTGATATTATTAGATTGACAGTAAAATTCAAAGGTGTATTTTGTTAAATGTGAATAAGTTTGTTGTCAATTGATTGAACAACTGTTGGGTCTACTGACATAATTTACAATTTAAACATGATAAAAAACGAATGTAAACTACCAATAGCTAATAATTGAATTAGGAACTACTAGTTTAAAGCACTTACACACTCACACTAGTGCTTAAGTCTGATTTGCTTAATGACCTCGCTACCATCACCAATTTAGTAACTCAGTTTAGGAAGGTTGATTAGAGAAAATGCGGACTCTCTGGAGAAAAGCTAAACTTTTCAAACAGCCTTTAGAAGCCCTTGACGAAACTAAATCATGAAACCTTACCTCACCATTAACACTTAATTCGGAATTACTAACATATTACTAGACATTCTCTTTAATCAAGACTTCCATGTGACGGCAGGTGTCCAACTCCATTAAAGGTTTTGTAGTCCACCACCCCACCCTTAATTTTGTATTAGCCGTTGCCTAGCAATATTAGAAGTGATACGCGAACTACACATTTAAATTAATTCATTTAAACTTTGTTATGCATACCAGATCAAATATACAGCACGAAGGGCATTGGCTAATAGGCCTATGGCTAAAATTCAGTAAGTATGCGAATTGGTTAGACACATAGTGGAACAGTAAGATCACAATGTCGAGATCCCAGCCCCCAAGGATACAGAAGATCCAGGCTTCTGCACGGATTAGGGAAAATTGGGTGCAAGTGTGTAAGTCGTTCGTTGGATTGTATTTTCTGCATACCATCCATAAGCGGACCCAAGGGGGGGAGTCAAGACTCAAAGGGGTCATGACCCCCTCCTCCCTTGACAAATCATTTCATACTAGAGAGAATGAAATTTTCCTGCTACAAATGCCGTATTTTACCATTATTTCACATGCAGTCAGCTTAAATATATTTGCATCGCAAGTCAGTGAAACACATTTTCCCCTGTAAGTGTCAAAGACGGCCTTGTAGTGCAAAGTTATCAAAATCACATGTGCCGCAATTCAAGAATGATGTCGTAGTCCCTTCTCCCTTCAACCCCGTACTTCCCTTTTACTTTAATTAGTGAAATAAAATGAACTGCAAACTTCATGGAAAAATAAAATATTTACTATGACTTCTTGAGGAGGAAACATTGTGTCTCTGGTATTACTGGAGGTCCATACTGGAGGTCCATAGGCGATTCGCACAGTGCAGAAATGGCTTCGTGACCAGAACAAGGAGTGCTACAGACCAGGGCATACACGCCCTTGTGTCTCGCTGGAGGAGGGCCATATAATGTGACGGAGATCACGTGGAAAAATAAAGCATGTAAAAGAAACATCATTCTTTCTTGTGTGTAAATTTAATTGTGTTCATTAAATAATTGTTGAAGAAAAAAATGTTGTGCATTACTTTCTGGGCGACGCTCGTATATAACTTGTCCGACCTCTTCTAACGGCAGCCGTCAAATAAATTGGGTTAATATATTACACATATTTGCCTATTTTTTTGATAAAATATAATCAGCTACCATAACTAAAATATTACGTTACACTATTTGGAGACACAAACAAGAGAAGCTCAAATATTATTCAAATTATCCAAACTGAATCAATCCTTGAGAATTCCTAAAATAAATTTTTATCCTTTTTTGACCAGAAAAGAAGTTGGCATTATCAGTATTTTTGCATTGTGTGAAAATTACACAGGGCAAGCTGGTGTAAACTGAATGGAATTCGAAAGAAAAACTTTATTTAGACAATTTTGTTGGAAATTTAAACACTCCAGCATTAGGATTAATTCATTTCAATCATAACAATCAATCATAATTATGTTAGCCATCTGAAATGTTTTAAAAATAACTTATGAACTCTTCAACATTTGTCCTGAACACAAGTTCTTGCATTTCCCAAGAAGAACGCATCTATTATTAACCTGATGTAATCTAATCAGATAACTAAAGAATGTGCCTTCTAATCTAATTATTGAACAATAATAGCCTCGGTGCTGACTGCCTAGAACACTTACCAAAAATTGTTCTTGAATATGCCTACCATTCACAGGCTCAATAACAGCAAACTAATTAGAAGATTTGCTGTCAGCTGTTTACAAGAAATGAAACCCATAATTGGATCATTGTACATTCTAGCAAGTGAACCGCTGATAATCTGAAATCAACTGCGGATCAGAATTTACCTAGGTAACCGTGGGCAAGCGTGTAAACCTGCCTGCCAAACAAGACAATACAGATTTTATCCTTTCATCATTTACTGAATAATGTTAATGTGTGCACAAAACAGGGGCCAAAAGATCCCTCTTATGCTTAAACCCTGGACATTCTAAATAAAACTTTAAAGCTTGATAGTGAATTTATAATATTTCTAAGCAAAGTTTGTATACAATTTATTTCGCAATCCGTGGAGAATTATGAAGTAAACTTAATAATTTATGTATGCATTAAAATTAATATTAATTAAACATGGTAGAAGAACAATCTCAATAAGCGCACAAACAGATCAGAAGCTACGGATTTTGTATAAATTTTACTTGCATAATTTGCTTATGCATGTTAATTAAACAGGCTAGAGGAACAAAGCAAATTATGCAGAGAAAGTTGATAAAAAATCCACGATTTGTGATCTGTTTTTTTGAAACAATTCTGCCTAATCGACTCCGTTAATTCATGCTCCTTAGCACATTTTTCAAAATAGCTATGGCGTAAAGCCCTGATTTGATAATTTTTGTGAAAATTTTCGCAAAGGAAATTCCGATAACTAATAGGCTAATATTTATAAATTCAATAAAATTTGTTCTAACATTTATTGCTAATTATATTTACAACACATAATTTGGGAATATCTTTACATTTCCCTCTACAACGTAAATTTAATTTGTGTTCTAAGTTACTTTTTCAAACTAAATTCATACAAATTCGGATATCTTTGATCTGATTCCAAACACCTTTGCCTAATGTATTAATGATCTTTGCTTAATAATGAATAATAATTAATTAATGACCTGTAGCCAAAACATTTCAAACAGCAATGGGACAAAATGCTTAAATATTTTTTTGTAAATTATTGCATATGGTATTCATATACCTAATAATATTTCCAAGTCAATTTTGCATATAAGTTTATTAAAACTCAAACATTTGTGATCCGATTTTCACAAACGGATTTAAAAAAATTCTTTAAATAAAGTCATTTCTAGGGCAACAAATGGCATCTTAATTTTTTGTCATTTACCATAATATAAAATGTCAAAAAAAGAAGCCATACATTGTGAAATTAAACGCCACGTTATCATGAATTAATCCCTAAACAATCCCTTGACAACAAAGTTCCTAAACAACTAATAATATTCTTCCCTTTTTCGAACTGATAAATGCGTTCCTAGTAGTAAAACCAGCTCATCAAAGCATTTATGTCCAAATACATGTATTACCAGTATATGAGCATTTATATGAATGGGCATATATGTTCATTTACTAAACGTATTTCTCTGATATAAGATGGAACGTTTTCTCAATAAAATGTTATTAAGAATAAAGTCCTGCGTCTATTTAATTGTTATTTTGCAGGAAGCAAATATTCTTTCCACTCTTTAATTTTTTCATCTCGTAATTTGCATTAAGATGAACCAGTGCATCGGTGCAGTTTTTTTTTCAAAATTGAAAGCAATTCAAGACCTATCTAAACCAATCTCCACCAAATCATATTATTTCGTATAAACTAGTATTTAATTTGAATAAAAAGCAACCGTTTCATTGTCTGAAATCAAATAAGAATT
>JAQIXS010006010.1:0-11476 GCA_034700785.1 Rossiulus vilnensis
AATACTTAAGAAAAAAAAATAGCACATTTTGACATTTTGCAAGATTGGTCGATATGTCACTTCTAAAACAATGAAGCTCTATGGGAAAACTATTTACGAAATTGCTGATCCTGTAAATAACAATGTTGTAAGTTGTGGCACTGTTGAAATACAATACTTGCACAAAACTATGACAACAGTTAATAAAATATATTTAACTGAATTGGAATTTTTTAATTTCAAGTACGCCTATTTGCTATTTTTTGCCCTGCGTAAATAGGCCTATGATATGAACTCAAACTCATTCTGTGTATTTGATGCCAACAGTTTAATACAAAAAAATGGTTGAAATTCTTATGCCAAAAAGCTTATGAATGAAATCTTTGTTTCTATTGTTATCGTTTGCATTTAATAACACTACATGCAGCATATATCCACTTGAATGCCTTTTTTATGACCAGAATTATCTGCGCTGCTATGACGTATTGCGCTCGTATTTCATAAACTCACTAAAATTAATGTTATTTAGAAAAGCACTTAAGAGTCAAGGTTAAAGTGTTCATTTTTAATTGAAATAGGAGCTTACTGGCTAGCACTTGGGATAAGGGTCATTTGACATGTTAATTTATACAGATTTTCACACATAGCGCATCCTTGTTAATGAATGTTTATGTCTGCATATCAAAACATGGTAATACGCGTTATCTCTGAGGTCAACTAACATAAACGATCGCGAGTAGAATGATGAACTACTTATTTTCCTAGAAGTGACATGTCATCATTTGCAAAATTAAACAGACCCTTCTATATGCAGTGACTTTCTGCAATCTAAATGCAAAATAGTAACTCCTTATAAAAAAAGATTCAACTGTACTTTAATTCTTTTGCAATAGAAATGTGTTTATTTACATGTAAGTTATTTAATTCAAATTGAAAAATGGAACATAAACTGAATGTTACACATGTTTCGTGCGAGTCATAACCCGTGCGGTAATTATTCTTGGCTTATGGATTCAAGTTTCCTGAAAGAGATTTACAACTAAATGAAGAGGTCATATGCATAGTTATTTTCACTTCACATGCAAAACACCAGAAAAGTGTAGAACGTCATATCGTTGTCTGCATGGTTTTTTTATTTTCCTCTGATTATTCGAAATTTCTGTTTAGGTGTAATGAAAAATGGATGAGAAACACAGTACACTATTATTTGCCGCTACTTTGCTACCTATTTATGATAAACTTTGCTATCGTGACGCTTTCCATCACTTTGTCGGTACTTTTCCCTATTAGGGATCTGCGTCTGTTTTATATGAACACTTGAAAAACTTGTGATCCCCATCTTCTATACTTGGTTCTTGGAATTGTAACAAATCCGTGATTGACTCCAGAATCAGACTGCTTCTTACTTAAACCATTATTTTTACTAAAGATTAGAAGAATAATGTCCATTACAGTCTTGTCTTCAATCCTCATTAAAGATGCTTGGGCGGTAAGCGCAAGCAAGTCTTTTCGATGCATAGCCGGCACCTTTTATGGTTGATTTACATTTGTTTGATATCATTAAAACTGCTTGATCCGATTAGCCACGGTGCAGTGCGCATGTTAGCATATACATGTACATGTATCTATTTTCGCAATACACTACACATACATTGTGTCTGTAATGCAAGACTTTACAGATAATGCCTCTAGGGATATGTCGAACATTAATGTCCTTAAGTAATGGCAAACCGGTTAGGCCAGCAACAAGAAAAGAATTTGATTGCGAGATTGCGCAGTCTCTGGGAATATGCCTTTTGGGAATCTGACAGTTGAAATGATTGCTACAGTGTTTCTTCTCCGCGGTTTTCCAAACACGTCTTCGAACCTCTGTTGTTTTTGTCCTATTGCATCCTGGCAACATCTGGGAATTCTGTCCGAAGATCTGTCACTGCCAAAACCTGCTTTATAGAACTTCAATAATTCCTATCTCTGCCTTCTACAATAGAGGGCATGCCTTTATTGGCATATACATGTACGTTGGGATATTGCCTCGACACTTTACGAATTCTTTAACAATATATTTGTGTCTTTGGAAATATTTTTCGGAGTAAGATTTCGAAAATTCACGTGTATAACTGGAATGCTCATTGCTTTTAACTTTTGATGTATTGTCTACTGTCTGTGTACCATCATACATGAATATAAGTTCCACCATGGCTGGTTATGTGGTGTTTTGGAGCATAGTACATGTACATTGTTTAGAAAATTGTGGGTTTCTAGAAAGTTCTCTGTAAAATTCTATAAACTAAAAGTAAGACAAATGAAGCGAAACCTATATGTTCCAGCCTTAATATTCAGTAATATTACAAAGGCTGAAAAGCAGTGATAAATTCAACATGTCACATTGAATGGTATTTAAACGTTTAATTTGTTTGAAACCTGGGAAAGGAATTGAAAAAAACAATGCTAAAGTTTAAGTAATTTGAATTCATGAAAGCACATAAAGCATTGCATGACAGCCTACATATCATTACAACCAGTTACTAGTATCTTTAATTTCACACCAATAAAACCACTATGCATTGCACTAAATTGTACTACATGTTGGAACCAGCATTGAGGATGATGTACCATGGAATGCCCATTCCATTTGTGATGGCAATTTAACTATTACAGACCTCTATGTTGAAGCCATGGTAAAATTAATACCAATACAAGTAACAGCTAGTTAATTATTGTCAATGGTCAAATGCTTTCAATGTCAAAATGCCATATTCTTTTGCGCATAGAAGTTAGGTTGCGTTGACTTGAGCTTAGTACAGTTCGATTTTACATATGACGAGTGACTACAACCCATTTGCAATATGAGACACAAACCATCAATACTTACATCTTATTAACAAATCAAGTACACACAAAAGCTTTTACTAATCTTTATTAAAACTTTCAAACTTTAAATTTTTATTCTACACAATTAACCAGTCAATACTCTGGTGCACCTAAAGAATTTCAAAACTTTCTCGCTGACTTAACAAGCCGAAAAACTCTTTCTCACCATACTAACCATAGTTCCGTAGATCTTACATCTGCTTCACTAGACTTCAAACTAAATAATCATTTAATAGATCTCATGTAATGGTTGACTTAAGGAGCTTAGCTTCAATTCGTTACACGCCTCTATTTAACCTTGTCTATCTATAACTTCTGGCTATTAGGTACACTAAATATAAATTAAAATTGAAGGACGGAGATCCCTCATATGTTTTAGTATTGTTATTTTAACATTGCTTAACATAAACCCGCTTAAGCATGTTATTGCTTATGTAGAAAGCTTGAGGGTAATACTAAAAGCTTGCCTATCACATGCTGAGTATCGCATTTCTTTTTTCATGATGATGTATACCTATATCGAACACGTTTGTAGAAACCTTTAGAGTATATATCATTATGTATTCATGTACATCATATGGTATACATCATTATGTATACATGTACATCATATAATATACATCATTATATGTACATGTATACATAATGATGTATACTATATGATGTACATGCATACTCTTATGTATACATGTACATCATATAGTATAATACATCATATGTATAGATCATGTAGGTACTATGAGGTATACATGCATGTTAAAGGCAAGCTTTTAGTACTGTATTACCCTTAGATATGCTGTAATACGTTTTAAAAGCACTATGAAGTGTTTATTTAGTAATATTATACACGCATGAAGGAGGTTTAAACACGTTTTGAACGCTGTTTTCCCTCGTAATTTTTTTAACTTTACGCACATGTGCCATTTGCAACCATTAGATTATATGAAAATATTTTCTATAACACCATTTCAACATCACTCTTGGCATAGATTTTATTTTATGCGAATCTGCGCCTGTATTTTTCATTTCCTTGAAGTTCGATGTACAGCTCCTAAAGGGATCTTTCGCATATCCGAATTATGAAGATGCATTTGCAGGTTTGTGCTGAATGTCACTTTTGTGGACAACTTGGGTGCTGTTGGCAAATTGCAAGTAATGAAATCGAGAGAAGAGATCAAACTTGCTTAAGCAGTAGGCTTATTGAGGCAGGAAGCATGAGGTTGCAGAAGCTATAATTTATCGAGCTAATCCTCACGTGGGGAGCAGTTGATGTTGCATGATGTTGTTATTGCCAGGATAGTGATTTCAGCCATTTCGGATCTAGTTGGTATTGATTGCTCGGATGTGTGCTCGCCTCTCAGGTTCACTGGGTTCATGTTTCAATTAAACATTATTTACGATTGCAGGGGGTTTTCCAATGGAAGCCACTCCAATAAGATCTCAACATTAGCATGTTTCGAACATTAACTTAATTCCGTTAAGCACGGGGCATTTTCTTGCCCTTTATTGACTTCGGCTGATAGACATTTGCGCCAGTCACGAGGCTGAAAGCGCCGGAAACGGTGTCTGGAATAGCTTTACATTTCAGTGGGACGTGATTGAGGTTCCTGCAAACCAATTCGACGTGATTACACCTTTGGCGTGTCTGTCCTAAAAAGGGCACAACAAATACTGAAATCATCTTCCTCTTGCCAAGTGCCAAGCGTTTCTGGAAGCACATTCGTGAGAAGCATATTTTCAAAATACTTTTCACAATTGCTTGGGCGCTCTGGTTTGTGTGCTCATGACAGCAATTTGTTTTGATTGTCATGTAGCAGCCGACTTTGACGGATGAAACAGTACGCGTGTTTAACATTATGGGTTGGAGAATAGGTCTGGAAGATGCTGCGAACCGAGTATACCCAGGTAGTAGTAATCAATTTTGTACTTCAGTGAAAGAGTTTCAGTTACTTTTAAAAAAAATATGTCTCTTCTAAGGCATACAAATTTGATTGTATTTGATTATACATGTGCATAATTCTGTGATAAAGCAATACGCTTTATTGTGTACACATTATTATATTGTAAGAGGGAGTAAATATTTGATAACGCTCAAGGTTATAGGTTGCGAATTGATAACTTTAGTGGCTCAGTAATTCTTTCGCTTACCTATTAGGTCTACTGACTTATATACTGAGGCAAATTTCAAATACATAAGCAAAACATTTTTTTGCTTACCATTAAAGTAGAATTCTGATAATTTGAATAAATGATAACTTAGATAAATATTTTCAAGTTTTGTTATACATAGCGTTACATAGCATTGCAAATGACTAAGTAGATGTATTTCAAACATTTATTAATGTTTCTTACGTTTGTCAAAATCTGTAATTTTGAGTCTGAAACGAGAAGCGGTCTCAACGTTTATACCCTCAGGAAGTCTCATAAGCAGTTGCGCAGAATGCTTCATAGATTTCCAACATACAGCGGAATTTCGATTATCCTAGATTCGGTCATCCGATATCCGGATTAACACAGATCAAGCAACCTCGGATAACCACTCGGTTTAACCGATATCCCGAGCACATAAACCTTGAAAAAGGGCCTTATAAAGAAGGTGAAACACATGACTGTGTACTGGGCTTGTTCTAGGCCAGGGGTTCCCAAACTTTTTTGATCATGACCCTAATTTAAAATTACAAAAGCCTTCGCGACCCTAAAAAATTTTTCTAAAAAAAATAGTCTATAAAAAAGATTTTTCAGTAAAAAAAATTTAGCAATTCCAATTTAAGTCGTTTATTCAAGAATTTAAGTATAAAAAGTACAGTAAAATTTTAGTAATACAGAAATTGAAAATTGAAATATTTAAATCGTACAATCACGAGAGTTATAAATTCTATAATCACGGAAACAGGAAATCCTAAAAAATCAGCCCGCGACCCCGACTTTATGAACCCCTGTTATAGGCTATAAAATGTGATTAAAACTGATCAAATGCCTATTTTTAACTATACTTTCGATTATCCGAGGAATTCGTTAATCCGATATACATTGTAGTCTCTGTCTCGACTACCTTTGATAATCCATCTCCCACTGCATTTAGGAAATTCGATCAGTGGATGCAAAAATAGTATTGTTTTACAGTCTATAAAAAACCCTGTATAAATCATCACACACTGAACGCCCGTGCACATAATCTGAAAATGAGGGGGGAGTTGTGTTACTTCCATTAATATTTGGCGGATGCTGTTTTATGTTTTGCGTTTCCTGAATCTTCCCCCCACGTGCGCACGCATTTGACAAACGGTGCTTTCATCATTCTGGCAAGAAAAGATCTCGGGAGACGCTTCGGGGTGGGCTGGCCCGGGGTACCCCGCTGCCCACCGGTCAAGCCCTGCCGTTTCAATCCTTTCCTGATGCAGCGCGTGTTATAATTGATTCCTCCCAGGTCAGAACCCATTTTACGACTCATTTCCGGCGCACCAGAGCGGGCCATTTGACGAGCGTTGGCCACGCCCAGGCCTGTTTAGCTCCTCGCGATACATATTACATCGCAGATTGGGCTGCTTTGATTAAAGGTCAAGAATGGAAGGCGCCCCATCGGTGAGGACCATGGCGGAATGAACGCGGTGATTAAAGCCGTAATGCGCGGCCTTTATTTGCGGAGACGTGATAAACTGCTAGCGGATCAACTCCGGCTATCGATCCGCCAGTGATTGCTGGCCTGCTCCCGCTGTTTCGCCGACCACTGGTCATTCGAAACGCGAGATTGCCTTGTATACACTCATCTTATCGCTCGTGTTTGGCCGCCTCCGCCCTGGTGATCAATAAATCTGTCGATTGACTCCGACTTAACGGCTAGAGCTAACGGATGATTACGGAGCTGGACATCACTTAGGGCTCTCGTTGCAGGGCTTGACCAGCAAGACGGAGAAGAACGCCTTTATCTGTTGACTAATAAGGCGGAAGACGGTTTTTCAGCCCCTTCTGCCTGCTGCGAATAAAACAAGCTGCGGTGAAATGTTGAAGAAATCATTTCCGTCGCTTATTAGTTTCAGGTCGTGTATCCAGTGTGCTTTTGCAGTTTGACGTTGGTGCATTTAGAAACAATGCTCGTCAAATGGGACGTGCATTAACGGGTTCTGAAGGTGAACTTGTAACTGACGTTGATAGTTCGAAGTGTTGTTTTTGTCCAAGAATTACGTTAGTCTTTTAAGGCTGAGCGAAACGAGCAATGCAGAAGCATTGCAAACATTTTCGGGGATATGTAGTGTAGTTTTGGTGGTATCTCTGATATATGTGTTTTTCTCACACTTGGAGTTTGGTCGGCTGCTATAGTGAAGTTCGCATTTGATATTATTTGAAAATGCCCGGTTTAATTTTTTTTTAAATACTAAATAAACTTTGAACAAGTCCAAACTCAGATGCATGTATGTAAAAGCGCGTGTTTCTGCAAAGTCTGGATTTTTCCCATCTTTATTTATTTATTTATTGAAAAAAATGGGCAATTTCAAATAATATCAAATTGGTGAATGCTACAAGACGACCATTGGTATATGGGAGAAGGTCAATTTATCGGTAGAAACTATCCGTTTAACAGAAAATAGCCAAGAAAATATTTGCATGCTTTTATATTTTTCATATTTTATCATGTAAATATTTGCATCGCTTTTGCGTTTTCATATTTTATCATGCCAATATTTGCATTGCTTTTGCATTTTGAGAATTCGTTTTGCTCAGCCTTTACGTGCAATACAGCGATAAATCTCTTGTTTAGTTATTTATGAGGCATGTCGCTTTCTAGCAAAATGTTTTTATTATTTTAGAAATAGTTTTCTAGCAGTGTTAAGCAATATCGTTGAGAGTATGGATTATCGGCCTGGTTATTTCTTAACTGCTGGATTTTTAAAATCAAACAACAACGTTATGTTTTTCGAATTAATATCGTTTATATTTTTTTGTAAAATGGTGGATATTATCTTCAATCGGTATAGATTGTTGTCATGGAAAACTATGGTCGTTTTCACAAAACATTACAATTATTGTTGTTTTTTCGCGAGTCTTTTGCATGTGAATATTTGAAGTAAGTTCTAATGTACATAAATTCTGTTTTATAATTGTTTTGCAGACAAATACCTAGGCCAGAAAATATTTCAACATCCCATATATTTTGCTTGGCTTTCCTTCCATTTGTTTTGTTTCCTGGACAGGAAATTTAAAAAAAAAGTTTAATCTATAAGATCAATCATCCATCAGCCCTCGATTAGCTCTCCCCAGTGCCATGGAAAGCGGTTTTGGACAACCCTGCAATTTCTAAGCCCAGCGAAATTTTTCTTCAGTTTTTTCATTATTTTCCAAATAGACTTCGAGGCATGTGCATGTATTTTGAATGGAGCGCAATTCTGATTGTTACATTGGGCTGCGTGCTCCAGGAATTCAGCGACTGATAATGCACGTATTCCAGGGAGATTTGAATTCAGTACTTGCGTAAAGCATACTACTCTTTGTTTGCTTTGTATGCTGAGACTAGGCTTTTCAGAGCAAAAAATAGAAATAAAAACGATTTTCTTGAAGGTAGGCCTACTCGCCAATGCGCCACGGGCTGGAAGGCTTTGAAAGCGCTTCTGGTTCTCATTTCGCGAAAGTGAGCGTGGATTATCTCCATCATTAATCATCAAGTACCTACTAATAGAGGAGCTATCTTTAGCTAAGAGTGTATACTTTAACATGCCCCTTTGGCTACCGATGATAAATCTGCACTTTTTGGTGATAATTCCACCCCTATACTGTACTCTTTTTATAGATGATGATGGGCCGCCATTTTGGATTGAAGATGGCCACTGATTTTGAATTGTTTTTTGCAAAAAACTAAAATACTAAAAAAAATACATATCGTTCCGAACGGTGTCAAACATGTAATAATTACTTCCAATTAATATTTTAAAAATATTTTCCTGTTTTGTCAACGATGAAGAGGAAATTTTCAAAAGCACTCCGAAAAATGATTTCCTAGTCGAATGAATATAATTAATAGCGGGGAAAAAACTAAAGAAAACATGTCAAGAACCTGGCATGTTTTCTTTGGCGGTTAATTTTGGCTTACATCTCATCCTTGGTATTGTGAGCCGTGTTGGTGACAAACGTAGTTCAAACTATGTTATACTTGTAATATCTGAACTCTAAAAGGTTTTACTGCCAAAAGCTACAGTGTAAATACCATATAATACATGTACACTATATATAATCCAATTAGAGATGTACTAAAATAATTATCGTATGGTGTGTAGTCTCATGTTACTAATTTATAATATATTTTATAGTTGATTTAATAAAAAAAATATTTGCACCATCTTTGAGATATTTCCATAAGTATATGCATTATTAAGATAAAACAATCATGAGAAGATCGAGAAACGTCCATTATTCTTTTTTTAATTGTAGTACAATCAATGAATAGTTTACTAACAAAAATAATAAGTACATCAATGTTTTTTTCCATTAATTATTGCGTTTACCATAGAACAAGTATCGTTGCATATACAGTACGAGGCATGTATCAACAGAACGTTTTTCTCAGTGCATCTTTTCTGATTGATAATAAAACATTCGTCTTACGCTTAGTTCGTTTTGGATTTATCGCCACCTTTCCTGGTGAAATGCACACAAAAAAAGCAGCAGCACGCAAATAAACTGCCAATTATCGCGAGATGTTTCAAAACCCCGCTTTGGGATCCGGCGCCAGGCTAATTAGAATGGATTTAACATCAAAAGCAAGATTTAGGAACATTAAAGCGCGCATTCGTTGAGGGCCAAGGGAATGACAAGGAAATTTGCATTTTTCGCTGGCAAGTGCACAGGGCTTTGCACCTGAAAGTGGAACGCACAGCTACGAACTAGGTATCAGTACTTTCCTCACCGAGGAGCATTTCATATCGGTGCACTTCCGGGCCAATTGCAAAAGCAGCTCCATCGTGTTCATCAAATATTTACGCACAAACCTTTTAAACCCACACGCATAACATAGAAAAGCCATTTTCAAGTCGTTGAACGGATTCGTGATGGCAATTGCATGGCAATTCAGCAATGGATCGCTTGCTCATTGATCGCTGCTTTTATTTGCCAATTAACCGGAAACCAGCGTCGATTAAGTGACTAATTAGCTCGAGATTTGCACTTAAATTAATCGCCATTTTTATTGACTCATAATTGCTCTTTTAAGAAAATTGCACCTCCGCTAAATCTGCCCAAATTTAAAGCTGCTAGAAATGTTCGAGGTTGAGTAGTACGATGAATACGATGATGTTTTAGAAGAAAAAAAATGCATGCACATATTTGTGATCAGTTCAATCGAATCTATCGGATCAGGATTTGGATCAGGACGTTTAGTTAAATAAACGGCGATTTTTTTTATCGAAAAATAATGTTTTAATGTTAAATCCGAAATGTTTGCATCGAACTTAAAAACGCTTTAAGAATTTTTTAATGTTTCGAAATGCATTGATGATAAATTGTCTAAGAACTCAGAGCAGTTAACCAAACAAAATACCGTATTTGTTTCATGGATTACTGCGTGTTAGTTGGCATGGCTGGCTTCATGTAATGTTCTGGAAACTTGAACACTCAAAGTTAAGTTGGAGGCAAATTACGGGGATTGATAGATTACACTATTACTCTCCCCCCCCCCCTCCCCCCGACCTTCCCGAACCACATGGCATATGATTTTTGCTGATAATAGAGTTCTGACAATTTTAGTTGAATTGATAGCCAAATGTCGTTGCTGTTTGAACTGCTTCATGAATTAAATTGAATCGAAATCGAATGATTATGTGTCAGGTATTCGACACGTTGGTCTCCAAGCATTTTCTCAAACTTTTTGTTGTAAATTATTTGTTTCGTCGCCAGGTTGCCTGGTTGGGAGGCCAAATCCTTTTGTAATTCCAATGCAAATTCCCAAATTCAATTTGGATAAACACGTTGTGGGCGTGCGTGTCCGCTGAACTGCGTTTAGGTTCCAATCGTTGGCCTGCGTGAATTAATGAAGTTTGAAGGTGCATCCTCGCAGATTTGCGGTGCCCTCGGGCCGGTTTGTCTTCACACGCGCGGGCTTTCCCGCTAATGAAATCTGTTTGTAGATTTGCGAGAAATGAATCCCTTCGCACGGCGGAGGTCCTCCTCCTACTCGCTTCTTCCATCAGCGACTTTCCCGGTGCCAGAAAGGGGCTGTCCATAATTACGTAACGTTAAAGGGGGTGGGAGCAGGTCTTCACGTTTTGTTACAAAGGGTTACATGAGGGTTGGGGATATATTTTTCATAACATTGTTAAAGTTTGGCACGTTTTTTAAGTCTTAATAGGCCACTTGCATGATAACAGTTTTGTTGAAATATTTGAAATTAATTCCAAATCATAATAATATTATGACTTGAAACTTCTCATTTTACCCTACCTTTCACTTAAAATGAATTCGTTTTGCTTTCAATCATTTTAATCAAACTGTGTATGCAAATGTGACTATTGTGAAATTCATGATTTTTCCTTAACTTGTGTTTCTCACCGATGTAATTTTAGAAAAAGGCTAGGGACATGCTAGGCGTTTCTGTCGCGACGTCCTGAACGACGCTGTTGAGACGCCTACGCAAGTTCCTTGA
>JAQIXS010006011.1:0-11475 GCA_034700785.1 Rossiulus vilnensis
AGCAGTCAGTCGTCGGTCTCGCAAGGATGTCAATGCAATGAAGCGATCTTCTCGCTCAGTTGTGGACCGAGGTCTGCTTGAACCTGGTCGCCTGTTAAAGGAACCAGTCTCCTCATAACGTTGGCAGACCCTTCGAACAGCTGATTGGCTGATATCGAGTTGGCGAGCCACAACTCTCTGGTTATGCCCTACATCACGTTAAGCAACAACTTGTGCAACTACTTCTAGTGTTGTGGTCATTTAATCGAGAAACCATTAATTAACAATATGGCTGGATATGTGCTAAGTGTACCGTAATTAAGTTCTGATAATCAAATTGCATTCACAAACACTTTTATAGCCACAGGGGTACAAGAATGCAAATGTAATCAATAATGCAAATTCGGGTTGCTTCAAGTTCAACATTTTCTGCCTCAAATATCCATAAGAACTTTTATGCAAATTAATTTATCTTTAAAGAACATTAACGTGTTTACAAAACGCATTTTTCCGAATTTAAATCGGACATTTCGTTTTTGAGAAAAACATTTTTTCCTGATTCAGGATGGTGAGTCGAATTTTTTTGCACTTAAGTGTATATTGATTGTGTTTGAGTAAGTAATCCGACACAAAAACGAAATTTAACGGTACTACTTTCTCGGTCTTTCCGTCGAAGTTTGTTTTTTGGGAATAGTAAAAAAAAACATTGCGTTTCATTCTTGAGATTTCAGTATAAAAACGTTTTATAAGGCAGTAGTGTTTTCGTAAAGCCCTTATTTTTCTGTCATTGACAAAGAATGTTTTTTGATGCTCAGTCCTTTCCTTTTGAGATTTTCATTAAGATTTTATTCTTTGTGCACATTCTGCCGCCGCTATTTGCTGCCTTTTAGCAACTCTTCCTGGAACACAATTCTAGTGCCATGGGAAAGTGAGTTTCGAAAATGTAGTGCGGGGTAATTACGAGCGTACATCGGAGCTAAAAAGCGTCATTTATTTTCTTCGAAGGTTGGAATGCAGTTCAACAATACCGTGCATTTGTATTGAATGTGCGTAAATTATACGGTACCAAACTACAAGTTATTTTTTTTGCGGTTGGCTTGCAGAAGTCTGACAGGCATACAGCCGCGATATCTATTTTCAATTTCTCTTGATTAATGAACCCCGCAGTTAATGGGACTATTATTTTAACGTAAGGCTGAAATCACGCCATTTATTGTGAAATATTTCCATCGCTGATTTTCCTATCGAACTTAAATGATCAACATGTAAGCATCAGGAAGCAGCGGCGTTTTAACAGGAGATGCGTGATGCCCATTTAAAACAGACACGTGAGAGGACTGAGTTATTGATGAATTTTGTTTTGGTCGGTGGTACTTCGTCACTAAGGAAAATAATAAACATATAGTACCGTTCTCCAGTTAAATAATAGATGCAGCACCCAGATATACTTACAACCGCGAATTATCGGAATTTTTATTTTATTTTCATGCTTCATAAACTGCAACTCAATTGTTAATCGATGACGGAGTACGGATAAGCTCTCGAATGCATTGAGCTCTCAAATCGTGCGTTCGCTCAGAATTGCACTTTTATTTATTCGCACGATATTGTCTTTGGAATTTCATTTTGCTCTCCGCCAATGTCTGCTTAGTTGGGGTGCTCGTCGTGGGCACAGTCACGCTGACTGCCTTATCGATCTCCCCGAGCATAGCTTGAGAGCAGCTCGCAGACAGACGTGAAGTGAAACCTCAGCCCCCAGATGTGAGCAATAACCTGGCATCAGTTGCCAGCGTTTGTGATTACGTAGAATGGCCGCAATCGCTGTAGGTGTGCGCCTTTTAATGCATTCAAGAGCGAAGTTTTTTTTTTTCTCAAGAAGGTGAAATTGTTTTCGAGACACCTTAGGAATTCGATAACCCTTTGCAACGTTCAGTGTCTGCGGCACCAGTCGTCTACGCCCGTCTGTGTGAGATAATTATAGAGCCTACTTCCTACATAAACATGAATTACTACAGCCGCTTCCCTTACAGAGACACGCGTGCGACGAGACGCCTAAAGACCCTCAATATAGCAGTCAGCGCTTAGTACTACACTGTACTTCATTTCTACATCTACTAGAAATTAGTCGGCTTGGTATATGTGACGTCACGCATCTGTGTGCCTGCAGTGACGCGTCTCATTGCTGGAAACGGCTGGCTGAGAGTGACTTCTATAGGGTCATAAATGAGATTCGTTTGCCAAAACGCCTCCCATTGTGGCCAGCAAAACGCAATCCGCAGATTCTCATTTTTATAGGCCGAAAAAATATTTGTATTGTGCACTGGCGTCTGAGGGCAACAAAGATCCTCTAATCTAATGGTGGGCAGCAGAGGTCTTTGTTGACGTTATTCGCTGTCTACATGTAAAACTAGTACATTATACTCTATATTGAAAAGGCGAATTCCATTGTAATAGCTCACCGCATGCACTTTAAATCTCCGAATAACGCTAATGAAGATAAATGCAACCGGTGACAATGCCATGCATAGTGGATTAGTGGGAATTATTTCCGCATTGCCACGTGGACGTTTCGTTATACAAGGTGTCCTTACGAATTCTCATCTGTTTGTAAGGTGTGTTATAAAAGAAGGGTAATAAAAAAAACCACGACATGGAATAATTTGTGAATTTCTTTTGTCACCAACAAAACTACATATCACAAATCTGAAACAAATTGGCGTCTGGTATGGTTAATTGCGAAGCATGAATCGGCCCTAATTTTTCATCAAACCCTCTGACAATTAAGAACATTATCAAGTGTTCATTTGTGCGCCTTTTGTGTTAAATAAGGCGAATGTCAAGAATGTTGAGTCCCTGTGACTGCTTAAATTACGCTTGTGATTTCGGCGCACTGTCTTTCTTCGAGAAATTTAGTACCACTACATCAGTCATTGATATTATTTGAATGTTCTTGATTGAATTACATTGTGCAAACCGAACGCCATTTTTGCTTCCGTGTTGCGCAGCGCCAACATCAGGATAATGAGACTGATGAACAATTTTAATTCACAAATTATATTTCGCTTTTTATGGTGTCGCTCTCATTATCCCGTTTTGTTGACATTTTTGCACGAATAAGTGAGAATTCTTGTAGACACCCTGGACTTTGAGGACCTGGAATCTAATGTATACAAATTGTAAAATTTGATAAGCATGCGCGAATTTACGCGAATTGGTATTACATGCATACTTAAAACTTACGTTGTCATCTTTGCTACTTGTATAGTTGGGTCTCATCTTTGTCTAAGATTTTATGAATCTTTGCCTAAGTCTTTACACCATCATTATCACAGATTTAGCATGTGTGCAATGCTGAACGAAATGATCGAGCCAAACATTGGATCTGAACTGGAATTTAGGAGAGGAAACTCTTGCAATTAATACCCACGAAGGATAGATGGCATTTTTTAAAATGAATTTGTGGTTATCAAATTGTAAAGATTCGAAAACGCATAAAGTAGCTTATCTCCGCCAGTAATGACCGGTTAGCCACACTCAAGTGCCACTTATAAAGATTTAGTTGACTTAAAATAGGCGTAGCTCGAGTATTAAGGCTTAAAACTTTCGGTTCAATTCTCCGCAACCACGTAGCGTTACTGTTCGGTTTTCTTTTTTTTTACTTCTTAGCTTTTGCAGGGTTTTTAAAACACGAAGGATTGTGGGTGCATGCGTGACACAAATCTTCCTAAAGGTGTAAACTTCTCAAGTTAACCCATTTTCACTTTCTTTTATCTATTCATTAGTTGTGCTGTTTTTAAACAAATGTTAAGTGGAGGTTGTGACTATATTGTTTTTTTTATGATGAATTCGCTTGATAATGCAAGGGGCGATTCCGAGCTAATGTCAAATTCATTTTTATTACTTTTTTGCCTGGTGCAATGTGAGTTTGCGTTTGTACCAGTTAATCGGTGCGCCGATAATTTTCAGGTCTGCTCATCGTCCAACTTCTTGGGCGTCTGATAGCGACGCGCCCGTAACACGCTGTACTTGCTCAAAGGCTTTTCATACATTTAGACCTACGTTGTGCTACGGACATTTGCCATGGACTCCATGAATCTGGACACATGACACGGAGTTAGGCATCTTCCTACGCACAGTTTATTTTTTTATACATATTCTTGATTAAGAATTGGTCAAATTTAATCATACTCAGCGTAATTAGGTAATTGGATACAGTCTTTGTATGTCAATTTACGCGGTGTCAGATTCCAACAGTATTACTAGAGCTGCGGATCCCTGGAACAGTTTCTAGTACTTTCTGCAATTCTTATCAACGTTCCTCCTGTCCTTGGCTTGGCCCTTGTTTTAAACGGCAAATGGGAATACTATTTTGCTTTTAATTCTAAATGCGGAGTGTGCAGATGCTTTCTGATATCATCTTGGTGGATTCAAAGTTCAAATTTGCAGTAAGCATTTGCAAGGGGCTACTTACTGTAGGCGTTTGTTGATGTTTTGCACGATTGTAAGATGTCCTATTGGCAGCATCTCAGGCATTATAAGGTGTGATAACTGTATAGCGTAGATATTTCTCCAACACGTATCTGCAATAGAAATAAGTTATAATCCAAATGTTCTTTATGCAGAATTGCAAATATGGAAACAACGGACGTTGACAGAATTTCGTTTTATCACATTTGTATTTCAAAAGCTGTGCAGTTTCACTCAAAGTTTCCCTGATAATTGCGATAAAATCCCTTGTCAGGGGTAACTTGTTGACTGTAACAACACAGAGAAAATCGAAAATTTGACCCCAGTTACATAATTATAGTCTTACGCTTTCTTTCCGTTTCAACGAAGGAAAAAATGGGAATGCATTTAGTTGAAACATCGCAATTCTGTAAACTTCATTTAAATTCTCACCGCTTTTTTCATCCGTGTCATCGAGCTAGCTTTTCGATTGTGATGAATTCATTTCCTCCGCTATTTAATTTCGGAATAGCTTAAGTATGAGCTTAAGCCAAGCGGCTGTTATTGCCCAAGAAATTGATAGGATAAATAATGGGGGGCAGGGTGAAATGGTTGACGGCTATAAACTTTACGACTCGATTGTGTTTTGCACAGAAGGAATTAAATTAAAAATGCACAATCGAGTTTAATACACGCCGCGCCGGTGAAATTTCTTCCTAAACCGGTTACATGTTTGGCTAGACGGCAAGATTTCAGAAAGCCTACAAGAAACGAAATTTTTCTACGCCGGGCGTCGATAATTACTGGTGAAATACTGAACGTTTCCGTTCAGCGTGGCCGGTTCTGCACACGAACGAATTTCGGTGAGGAAATGGTCAAGTAACGAACCTAGCCAAATAGGAGCTCAACGACCTTTATCCATAACCATACTAACCAATATGTCCTCAGTTTTATATAGGCTTTCGATGCTTCCACTCAGCGCCTCCGACAAGTTTTCATTTATTAAGGCTAGCATTTATTGCCGCATTACTCAAGAGAACGGACACATTCTGTTTGATTTTTGAAGTTTTGCCCGTTTTTCCCCGTTTTATGGGAAACAAATATGCAACTTCGCGCTCCTATAGGAGTTTGCCGTAATTTAGCTTGGAATTATTTCCTGGAAACCATAAAAAAGGATTCCCAGCAGGCGCCACATATGGTGGAATTTGAAACAATCAAGGGAAAGGTTTTGGAAAACCAGTAATTGACAATGGCAAGCTCGTTAAGTGACTTCAGTTTTCTCAGTACAGATTGCGGAAAAGCAACGAAAAAGTATGTTTTGTTTTTTTCATGTACTTCAAGTGCCCCAATAAAGCGTGTCATTTTCCACACCTTGTTGATATCTCCCACGTTTTATTACCCTGGTTTATCTTGGGGGAACTGCAATCGCTGTGTTTAAAAAAAGGGGTACATATATAATATAAAGGAAAAATAGTTTTGCAGATTTGTTGCTTGAAAAATATTGTAGCGTAATTCAACACACGGAAACCATTTCTAAAAAATGCAAGGAAATATATATTTTATCAGAGGAAATGCTTTTGCATTTCGAATATAATGTTTATCCGTCATAAATGTTGAAACGTATCATTAATTCCCTGGAATTGAAACATACAAACGCCAAGTTTTTAGTGCTTCTCAGAATTTTAACGCAATGAATTTCTAGTTTGTCAATTAAAGCGGTACCTTGTAAATTGGAAATGCCTTCTGGATTGATGATAACAATGCGCTCAAAATTGGGACTTTCCAACACATTTAAAAAATAAATAATATGAGCAATATTTATTTTTATGTTAGCACGCTGTAAACCAACAATTGCTAGTTTAATTTGGGGTTGTTTACGCGTGCATGCTATATTATTCAGTCCTGATGTTTATTTTTTCGATATCGAATTCAGGTGCACCGTCATTGAGATTTGATAATGACGTCAGTTCCACGAACTGACCATCCTAGTTCTAACAACAAAAAATTCTTACTACATTATGCACACAGGATTGCTATGATTATACGCCGCACATAGTGTGCGTCCAAATAGAAATGCTGGATGACCACTAACTAATACTATTTAGGCCAAGACCTTGCTAGTTTACAATATAATTGTGACTCATACTTCACTTCACCAAAACAAGTTGTTTTTCTTCTACCATGAAAGGTGTCGATAATCTGGTTCGATTGGTAGTGATTAGTGTGCATTTGATCATGTGCCGTTAAATTTTGGCATTGATGTCAACAACCAACCATCGCAGAGCATCGATGAATTTTATTTATTTTGATACGCATTAGGCTGTTGATAGACTCGATGATGCAATTTTTCCAACAGGAAATTTAACATTCGCACCCTTTCATTGAGAAAAAAAATTGCCCGCGAATGGTGTACCGAAACTGTCTAAAATGTAAACGTGGTATGCTAACAAGGTTTCCACTAGTCTAACCAAAATATCGTCCCTGAATTGGTTAATTCATCGCTCAGAAGCATTTTCGCCAGCGCATGCAGTGCTAATGGGAGTGGAGCGAAAAATTGAGTACACTGGTATTTTGAAAGTTAATGACGTCCATTCCTGGCGTATCAGTCACACTGCGATAACGTCGATTGATTGAACATGATAACATGCTCTGAACACGCACGACCAAATTAAGAAACAAGCATCGTATGCTAAATCCACGATCCATCACCAAAGAGATAACAGGAACCTAGCCACTAGGTGGCGCTTGATGTGTACTCAGGGTGGTGCCATTGAACAATATGTAAACAAATGTTTTATTCATTTTTTGAAATGGGCATCACTAATGTTAACTTTGCGCTGTCCTACGGGCAGCCTGCCCACGAGGATGATCAGTACATTTCCGTATATTGTTTTTGAACGAAGTACAACATTTTTCAAAACGATATGGTGGCAAGAATTTCCCACCATCAAAAGTTTACCCGAACTATGCTCACATTCATTTCATTTTGACATTTGTTCATAAGTTTGGTTCTCAGCGCTTGTTCCGCAAGGAAACACATTTTCATTATTTTTTAACCTAAGGAGATGTGGAACAATTCATAATTTGTCAGCTCATCCGAGCTTTCTCAAGTTAGAATCATTTTAATTAGATATCTAACTTAATGAAACAATCGATACTTAAATCAGTAACTGTTGTTTTGAAAGCCCAAAGTTCTACAAGTATGAAAAGGATAACGTGTTACATACCATGGACCGATTATGCTGACTTTTTGGTGCTTACATCCTCCGTGAGCTGTTATCTTCTTAAAATCATTTATCCTGTTCATTTAAAAGTAAATGAGCAATGTAGCGACTCTTTTTTCGTACTTCAAGATAGGAAACATTTACCGGCCGGATGAAATCTTGGAGTAGCACTTAATTCCGGTGAGAATTCATTTTCACACGCTGAAAAACGGGGAGTTCCAGGTTTCCAATCCGTGTTTTTAATCCAGGCTGACGTGAAATCTCTTCCTGTTTCCTACATAACAAAATCCACGCGGTCAATTTCCGAAATGTTTCATTCGCTCAAACTTCAGACGCGTTCGTAAATCGAGAAGTCCAACGGTCGAAATTAGTTTTTAAGCTGTTGGCATGAATTTTACGACTTGTCCCAATTTTTAGGTGCTTTTTTTTTGCTCTTTTCTCCGGCATGAGACAGGGAGTAATATGCACTGCGGCTGCATTAACTTAGCATCGCTGCGAGGAAACACGCGAATCGGCGTCAATAAACTTTGCTAAACAAGCAAAATATGGCATCAGTAATGCAAGTTGAAATTTGCAGATTGTCATAATGGAACACGAATAAAAGTGGATGCTGATTACGTAAATCCTCTCGAAATAACACTGAAAACCCCTTTCTGCACCAGATTAGAGGTTGATGACTCCGGCAATGCAAGGAGATATCACGTGATCAAAACACTGTGACGCAACGCTCCTCATAACGTCACGCTATGACGCTACATTTTCTTTCACCCTCTTGCTTTGTTCAGCTTGTGCAAGAAGGGCCGGTGAGGCGTTTGTCAAGCTTGTTCTACCGCCAAAAAGCAGGAATCAACGTAGCATGTTTTCACATTAGACTTATTGTTGTTTATTTACTATTACTCATGTCTACGAATCATATTTCGAGCGTTGTTTCAATGGGATATTCGAATAGGAGGCCGCAATGAATAGTATTTGGTTGACTGTATAATGACTTGTGACGACTTCTGGGATTTTGCTCATAAATTTGGTTGATGTATAATGCGCAATATTTGAAAGCAAATAATCAGGAAAATGATGCATTTATACTTGTGAACAATTTATTAATACTAGCCTGAAATGATTTTATGAACAGAGTAGTGATTTTAGTAATGATTGTACGAATATTGCATCTGTTCATTGATTTCGTTTTGCAGTTTAGGAAACTTGTTTTTTCAACCATTCTGAACATACAGAAGTCTGCTACTATAAACCAATGCCTTGTATATTCTCAGCTGCTTAAAATAATCCTAAATCTAATACATATATCCAGAATAAAAAAGGGAATATCAATTATGCTTTCTGGTGAACAAATATTCCTGCATTATCAATTATAACCATTTATTAAAACGGTTTTGACGAAATCCCAGAATGGTGGGTACTGACGTCAGGGTTTACTCATTACTAGCAAGTTTTATATATAGCTTATATTTCCAGCAGATGACATCATTTATATTAACATCACAATAAATGCAACCGTTACCATCTTATCTTTCTGTTAGCTGGTGATGAGAAATTTGTCCAAATCATTGAGAAGCTATAACTGGACCAAGACCCCAAAGTTTGGAAAATAAAAATTAGATCAAATTGGCAATTTGTTTGGTTTCTACGTTCACTTCGTGAAGGATTTATTGAAATAAGTATAATTTTAATCAAACAATATATATAGGTCAGTTTTATTTATTACAAACAACAGATGTATGAAATAAGACTACATTTTGAGAACAGTAAATACTTAAAATTCCACTTCCATATCTGAAAGAAAAAAAATTGTTGAATATCTGATATTGTGTTATAGGCTACATGTATAATTATATGCATGTTTGTGAAAATCTACCTACCACTTTTTTCAATTAATTTTCTAGTCCAAGTCATCTCTAAATTTTTAAGAAAATCTTTAAAAACAACAATGCTTTGATTTAAACTGGTTTTTTTGTAGTCTAAGGAAATAAAAATAAAATAAATGAAAATCGAATACTTTTAAAATCAATAGGCCAAGTTATGTAATCTGAAATTTTGTAAAAATGAGCATAATTTTGAAATTTACCTTTCACCTTCATTTTCTGAACACTTTCATCGCTTTCAGTTGGCAATACATCCTTCATCTGTTGGTCATGTTGATTAATTTCACTAACCAGTTTACTGAAAAGATAAAATTAATTTGATCATACAAATTCTAATTGAGATTTTAAAAATAAAAATGATATGTTTATACCTAATGATGGGTACGGAGAAAGGATTGAAAGTATGAAGATTTTTTACGTCAATTGGGACGCACACCCGCCCTGTTTTGGGGTGAATACAAAACGGACTCTTGAGCAAATGGTTCAGCCCTTTTGTTACGTTAACGTCCAGCCGAGGGTAACATAACTGTATCATTATTTCAGAAATAACATTTTTCATTGTCTTGGAAGTTGCCTGTAAGAATCAATAAACCACTAAGATTTTTTAAAGCAATTACAGACAATAAAACTAGAAGTTTAACTTACTGTTTTGGATGCTTTTGCAACAGCTTCTTTTACAGTCACCCATCGTCTGGCTGAGCTGCCTAACTTTTCCATTTCATTTTCTAACGCCTGACTTAGCTGTGTGTCAGGAATAAGAGCGAGGACCTTTTTCCATCGGTCAGAAGTTCCCATGAAGTCTTGGCCAATTTGTAAGTCTTCAAAATACTTTTCAATGATATCTACAGCACGCCTGAAACGTGCAATTAAAAATGCAAAAATATATGCTATCAAATTTAGAAAGTGGGGATAAATCCTGCCATGTAACAAGTTCTGTATGGAGTCTGGATCAAATGGAATGCAACATAATATTAAAGGAATTAATAATCCATTCCTACTTTAGTAAACTGAAGAACTTGGATGAGAATCAGAAGACATTTTTGATTGGATTTCAAAAACATACCTAACAGAAGGATGCAGTACATCAGGAAGATTAACTTTCCTGACTTTATGCTCGCCTCCTGACACAAGGGTCAAGTAATCAGTTATAGCAGATCGAGCACTTGAGGGGAGCTTACGAGCTTGTTCGTCACAAATCCAACAATGAATACCACGTCGTCCAGAATATACCCAGAGAATGTGCTCAAATCCAAAATCATCTACATAAAATTATAAACGAAACTTCGTGAGTACAGTAAAGAATTGTTGACAATATCATGGCACATACCTCGAAATGCTGCATCAAGGATCTCAATGGCAATGACCATTAAGCGCCAGCATTTTTTGCATATGTTCGCTTCATTGCAGCAATACCGGACATCATCATAATCTGTCATATCGATATCGAAAACGAGTTCTTTTTCCACCGGCTGGAAAACTGAGACTGTGCGATGGTCCTTTGGCTATTTAAAAAACAAACAGATGTAAGTAATATGTTAGCTTCTAACCATCACTTCAAACCAGGACTGCTAAAATCACCCTAAATGTGTATACTGATCCGATGTCTATTTTATGCGGATTTTTTTTTTGGATTTCTTTGGCGAGCTCATCAGAACTATTGAATGACTGGTAGCGCAGGTAAATATCATCTTCCAGGGTGAAAGAGAATTCACGGTACGGAAAATAATTCTTGTTCACTGCAATACCAAATAAAAAGTGTTAGTTTTTTATGTAGTGCATCTACCACCCTGCTAATTATCACACGCCCTTACACTGTATACCTTATAAAATGACACATCTACCATTAGATTGTGTTATCAGTCTTTGACAACCCTTTTCGGAATAAGTGCAGTTTACGTCATTTTCGAAAAACGGATAAAAGAAACATTATTAGTATTCAGGACGTTAAT
>JAQIXS010006012.1:0-11475 GCA_034700785.1 Rossiulus vilnensis
GAGTTTTCTTTGTATAAATACGTTTACCAAAGATGTGCCAGTATTGGACTAATATTTTGTAAAAATAACACGAAGATTATCTTTGCTTGATTGACAGCCAAAAACAAGCTCTAGCTTTTTGAGCATTTCTGTTCTTTAATCCGCTTTTATAGAAAATTTACGAAAGTTTCGCAATAGTTTCGATGGCATATTTATAGTCTGTATAAACCTACACTGTATAAAGGTGTTCGTACTCCAATGTTGAATAGAGATAAGCTCACGCTTGAGAACGGAACAGGTGGCGAGGTTTTCAAACATCCTTCACACTATCAGTGTATTGATTCCAAGGAGTTAAAAGTATAAGAATCAAAGTGTGCTAAAAATGCATATGTGGGTTACATCCCATGTACAGTTTGTACACCAAACGCATAGAGAAACTGTTCAACTAGATTGCGCTTTCTCCCTTTCTATCATTGTGAAAGCGCCACCTATATGACTAAATAGAGTAGCTTGGCAGCCATTCGTATTGTTAGCAAAAATGCGCAAGGCACGCTCAAGTTAATGCATTACTTATGAATCTTTTGCATGTTAAAAAGTTGGGGTTAAATTAAAAGATACCTTTAATTAATTATGAAAAGTCAATTTCCTATTCAGCGGAACGTGAGCAGTTTCTAGTATTGCTGGAAATGTGGACCTAAAAGTTTCCAAAAAATTAAATGTGCCTTGTGCATTAATGCCGTTAAATATAAGAATAGTTTGAATAACAAGTTTTTAAACCTTCAAGCATGCTTGAAGAACGAATGTAATATTTCATAGCATAATATAAGCCGAACTTAACAAAACTTCGATCTACACTTACATATTTATAGACCCTAGGGATCTATCAACTTATGGATTCTATAAATTTATCACGAATGCTTTAGTGAAATAGAACTTTTCCGTAGGTTTTTATTGTGGAAAATGATAAATGGATAATAGCGAACTCAACATTTTTTTAAAAATCAGGAAGCAAAATGTTTTAGTATTGTTTTGCAAAAAAATATTCTTTTTAACACTATTTTTTTTTGTTTAAAAATCCCAAAATTTTGATATGCGCTTGTACGCTCGTGATGAACGCGAATTAAGAAAAGCGCTGTTTCAGCATACCTTGTACTTTTAGCAATAAAACAATTATATTTAACATTTTACCTTCCTGTTTTGTAAACCTGTAATTTAATTATTTGAAAATATCATAGCATGCTTAGTCATATAAAATGCCAAAAGCATTTTATGCTTTTCATATGTACTTTTTTGTTGAGATATTTTATGTCATGTCTGCTTTTAGTTGCAATAAATACTGGAAACGTAATCCAAGTTAGAATGTATTAGTGTTGATCGATTCACCATATTATCTGCTTTTGTACATTTACAAACAGCCTGTAGTTCGCGCCCTTTATACGTCAGAAGATTTACTTGCAACAAATAAACGCATCAATGAATTTACATTTTGAGCTTAATCCTGTTTTCTATTTTCATCTTTTATGAATTATTTAAACGGAGTTTAAAATTCAAAACTATTCAAAAGCATTCAAAAACTTTATCCGTACTTACGTCTTTCATTTGTCCAGAAAGCTACATATACATTTAAGTTGAATTTTAGCAGGTTTTGAAAAGGAAAAGTATCAGTATTTAGATCAAGTAGAAAAGAGTAAATCGAATTATTTTGCATGGTATAGCAATTTTATGTATAGAACCCCAGGAAACGATGATCGTAAAGTAGTTCACATAATCGAAACTGTCCCCCACAACTTTTTCAATATTTCAAGATGACATTTTTTTATTCGCGAACAGCTCGCCCCACACAAATGCTTTCAATTGGCTGCCGGAAACGAATAAAATCGAAGCTTTTTGGTCATGGAAGACATAGCTGCCATTGCCATCCTTTGGAAAGGAAACACTTCGCACTTGTGGCAGAGACAAATTCTGATATCGAAATATTTTTATTAGAACATTTGGGTTATCGTCCTGAGGAATAACAGGTCTTTTATTGGCTACTATCTATCGTATCTGAAACAAAAATGGAGAAAGTGAATGTAGTTACTCCGTTTCTAGTGCTTCCATTGCTATGCGCCGTATTCATTCCAACTGTTACAGGTAAGAAGACGTATTTTTTTCTTCATGTTAAAAGCCTTACATTTATCTTTAAGAAGAGCTATTGCGAAAAATCGAAGCAGTATATTGAATGTACGGGATAGGAACAACTAACATTTGGGAAAATTGCAAGTCAATCCTGGGACAATATGTACTGCGCTACAATTAAGCATTGCGTGATTGCCGCCAAATTCCAACTAGGACAATAATAGCTCAACTAATACGGCCTGGGGTGACATTTACCGCCAATGTTATTTTCTAATCAACTTAATTCATTTCTGGCAAATGGAAGGGTTAACGAAATGGCCCCGAATTTAATTTTTCTGAAAATTGTTTTGCGAGCTCGCTAAACTCACATATCTGGAAATGTGATATAAAAGAAGATAACACTAGGATAACATTATTTCTAGGTAGTTTAAATTTATGCCCTGAATGGTAGGCATTTCCTTTTAATAATTAACAGAATTGAAACATATCACGCTTATGAATCATAAAGAAAGCATAGAAAGATGCATGTGCATGCATGTTCTATATAGATTACTGTATTTTTGTGTTTCATGACTATTTTCCCTAATAACTCGCTCATATTTCTGAAGTTTTTTTAGCAATTTACCTTTCATTTAAGCATACAGGTACATGTATGCTTCAATTACATTCCTCTTCTTTTTCTTAGCTACAAACATGTTCTGCCATTTTATTTATTTACATTTAATAAATACGATTCACATTGCTCCGTGTTAAAGTTGACTAATAAATCATCGGTTTCAAAATCGCCCGCTAGTTTTGAAAACTAGCCACGATGAATAAGTCAATATTTTCAAATGTATATAAGCTTATATGTAGTCTTTTTTGTACATAGATTGTTCTATATTTATTCAATGACAAGCACATTTTTTCTGTGAAATTAACATCAGATTTAAAAACCTTAAAATATATGAAGAGTTTCTAAATTTAAAGGTGGTTAGGATTTCCTATGCAGGCTTAAACAACCTACTTTGATACAATTTTTAGGAGATGGAGTACAGGCCAGATCTCTGACAAATCTTTGGCCAACTCTTTACAAACTTATGCAAAGCGACACAAGATCAGCTGCCTGTTTGTTTATGCGTACTCCTCCCAGCGAGTGTTTTGAAGGTAAACCTATTGCATACTTGCATTTTTATTGATAGCAATTAAATTTCAGTTTTCACTATCATTTTCCTATTGTTCAAGAAATCCATTTTATATGCTTCATTTTCGGTCTCTATTTATTTAGGAAATGTTTACCCCAGTGCTAATGAACAAAAAAGAAACGGTGATTTAAGCAGAGTTCAAGACCTTTTAGAGGAAGCCGAAGAACCATTGTGTGACGGAAAACCTTGTAGAAGGTAGAAATTTGTGAGATATTTCGTGGCGAAAATTTACCTTTATATGAATTTGCAAGTACAGTAAGTAAAATGCATTTTTGTTTTTGCAGACGTTCATCCGAAGACTACAGCCGCGACGAGCCCTTGTCAGGACCTAAACGATTTTATAATAACTGGTAACCAGTAAAGTAGATTTCTAATCCAAATATTAAAACCATTGTTGAATAACGATACGACGATTTATATACGAACCAGGTTCCAGCGCAATAGCAAGTACATGTAGAACTTGTCACAAATTTGTAATTATGCTCAAAGAATTCTTCAAGATTAAATAAAAATAATTTAAATAAAATGTTGCGTCCAAATGTGTTTCAAGATAATACAGTGCACATCAAGCGGTTACATGTATTCAATTTTAACCCAAATATGTTCATACAGTTTGTAAATTGTATTCCATCAATAGCAGACCATACACGAGCATTATTAAGTGACATTACCGATGACGCCGTATACGATCATGTTAAATTTCCCTCATTACTGGCAAACATCACATTTCAGCTTATCTTAAACGATCATTAGTATTGTCATTTTCGGGTAACGTCATGTCGTTAATGACATTAGTAATGATCGTGTAAGATACACTTAATCTTTGTATTATAAATATGATTATCGTAAGCACGTGATTATTCATTGTGCCGGTTGTGGTGCAGGGGCGCTGTGTTCGCTAAATTCCAATTATCTTAATTTACGACACCTCACTCCCTTTCAACATTCCAAGACCCCAGTTGAATATTTGGGCTGAGAACATTTCAGGTGCCGCATCCGTTTATTATTTGGATGTTAATCGCCTTGGTAAGTGCTCCCTCTTATTATAAATGCTTAGCTTTTTCAGTAATTAGTAAATTAAAACACATTACTTTAAAAATATTAATCAACATAGTTTAATTTTATTGAATCTTTACACCCACTAGCATTATTTGCACATTGAATTTACATATTTTTATTTGCACATTAGGACGAATTCCTAAAATAACTACGATGAACTTCCCTATTATGTTTTTATTAATGACAACCTGTCAATGCCATTGGACGAGCGCCTCGAGGAATTTTAGATTTCACCACACTGTAAATAAACCGCTGGCTGAACCCGACGCCTCCCTGGAAGGCACAAATATCGAATCAGTTCTAATAGAAGTAAGCCAACGTCCTCTTAAAATATAAAGTCATTCGCGTAATTTCAAACATACTTGACAGAACTTATCGTTTCTTAGAAAATGCTCAAAGAAGACCAAGCTTTGCTCGGCGATCCCAAATCTTTCGCTAAATCTGTGAATCATCACCTTGATGGTTTAATGGTCCGTTTTAGAAGCAGGGTTTTCAGTCTGTATAGAAGAATAACTTGCGGGAACGGACTGTGTGACCCGTGGAGTCCTGAACTCGGCTTATCCCAGACAGGTTCAAAATGAAATCAGAAACTTTACTTTATGGGAAATATATGCAGAATTTAACCTTGTAATGGTACTGACGAGAGTTAAAGCATCGCATTATGCAAATCACCCCAGTAGCGCAACCACTAATATGTTAACAGTAATTCAGATTCTTTGGTGATGGCGTACATATTGTCACAAAATTGTAGCAAACGTTAAACTTTCTGCATAACTTTCTTGTTGTAGTTTACTTGCATGCGATTTCTGAAACTTTTTCCCCCAAATTCTGCCATCATTTTCACTTGGATAAAATTGCTAAATTACTTTTTAAATGTTTTGAAGAACTTCTGCACAAGCGATCTGCGTTTAAAATCGAGATCACAAATATAACTAGTTGGCACCAATGTCCGGTCTCATGGTCCGCTTCATCTTATATCGCTTTTCGAAAATCACTGAGATCTTTTGTCGCCGTTGGATCTTCGCTTTCTGCGGAAATTTCATTATACGAATTAGAAGGTAACGTACGCATTTAAAATTGCACATGGATAAAAACTAGAAATTGCACACAAAAGTTAAGCTTGTTGTTTAAGTAAATTGTTATAAAACAAGTGGGAAAACTGAATCCGTCAATGCCTACAAAGTTTGTATAAATAACGAACGCTGTATTTCTATTTTACTGAACTTTGTGCAGCTTTTGTTATTTTTAAATATGTGATGCGATAACACGTAAAAGTTAATGCAAAAAAAAAATTCTAATATGTGCTAGAAAATTAGGAAGTTCGCGTAATTTTTTAATTTGCATTTTATTCTATGGAATTATCCAACCAAAAATGATATTTTACGAGCATTTAAAAGCTTAATGTTCGTGGTCAGATTTCCTAGTTTTTTTTACAGAAATTCTCGATGCTGTAATATCGCATATTTTTATCCCAAATTTGATTTCACACGGTTGCTTTTGTATGTTCCAGGCAATGGTCTCTGCAAATTTCTAAACAATTACTCTTCTCCCTCAATCGCTCCATGTTTCACGACGTTTAACACTGAAGAATATCCCTTGCTTTTGGTGGGACCATGTAACAATGACACAAAATCTATCAAACAAATTCACGTTTACTTGGTAAGACCAACAAAGTAAAAAATTCAAACATTCATTTATGATAAACCAGTAGCAGTAGCAGATAATTGGTCGTTGTAAACATATCCATAGGTAACTGACGGGCAGATGAAATTAGTGCAAGTGATAGAAACAAGAAATTTGCAACAAATGTTTACCGCAACACTCCAGAATAATGCCTTTGTATTCGTGATTTCCTTAGATGAGCAACTCAACCAGTACTGGTATGAAAATCACTTCTCAACCCAGAACATTTTTAGCTATAATAGAATGATTTTTATAATTTCTTCTAGTAAATTGTATAAATGGATGCACACAGAATTTGTATACCAGATTGATTTTAAGGCGTTTCTTGGCGAAACAATGAAAACGTTTTCATACGGACACGAGTCATACCTAGTTTCGACAAATTATAAATCTGATGCTTCCCCAGTCACAATATGGCAATTTAAAAAGTAAGCGCAAAATGGCTGTTGTCAGCATTCTAAATGCTCTCTTTTCTAGATATTTACATCTATAAATTAATTTCAGAAATAAGAAAGTCACAGAGATGAAATTGTATCAAGTTTTGAGTGAATGCCGTGGGCAGGATGTTGAAGAGTTCTCAGTTGGTGACTTGCAATTTCTTGCGGTTGCATGTTCACAATCTGCAAAAAATGGTAAAATTGTCTCTGATTTGCTCTTATGTCTGAGGATAATATTGCAATATATTTGTAGAAATTCATTTACGATTATTGCTTTTAAAGAGTCATACTTATATTGGTGGACTGGAAGCCAGTTTCTTATGTGGCAGGCTATCAAAGCTCCTTATATCCGCTTTTGGATTGCCCTTAAATTAAATAACGACGATACTGCGTTAGTGATGCATTCATATAAGGTATTCACGTTTATTTCTTTGGAAATATTTGTAACACGTTTTGTAAACTTTGTGTTATGCAATTTTTATTCTGCAGAATAAGCATCACATCTTGCAAGTTTATCAATTGGACGATGGATATTATTGGCCTAATACTGCGAGTCTGATGAACAATATTCCCAGTCAAAATACGTCTGAAATTGGTATGAGAAGATTTCAACACGTTGGCATGAATTTGTTGACGTTTCTAGAGGATGGCAAATTTCTCACGCACAGGTAAGGTCCAAGAAAAACTTACTGTCTGTTATCCCTATATTAATTATTACCATGCTCACGTTTTCTGTAATGTGCAATTGCACGAATTGTTTCCAAATAGGTTTGACATGGACGTGAGTGCGCCAAACGTATTCGAAGGTGATGACGATGAGGAAGAACTAAGTTGTCTAAGAGCAGTCAATAAACAGATTGCCGAAGAAGAAATTAGGCTGCAACGTCTTGAAAATGCATTTCTTCAAATTCAAAATCTCAAATTGAATTCGACAAAGATCAATGCAGATGTAAGTTGGATGATAAGTGGCTATTATGTATCGGTTTTATTATACATTTGAATAAAACCAGATGGGATGTTTCTGAACAGCGTAAGTTTAATAAATCCATTTTTTTTAGAGCGATTATAATAAAGGTTATGAGTCGAAACCTTGTCGTGATCTTCATGAAAAAATTTCCGAACTGGAGACCAGAGTTGGAAAAGCTGGAAAAATTTTACAGCAGCGTTTACAAAACGAAAAATTGAATAACGGTTAGCTGACTAAATTTTTGTATGGAACTGAATCAGATTTTGTAATGTTCCTATCACCTTGTAAACATGGCGTATTTTCCTTAGATTCATTGACTGTAAACCGGCTAATAGTTCGTGGATCTCTTGCCACTCAAAACATGCTGGTTACCAGCGACATGATTAATGGCATTTACTTGACTGACTTGCACCGAAGTGTCGTTTCCAAAACCAGGAATCAGGTTTTTAATGCTTCTGTGTCCTTTCAAGGCGGCTTGGATGTTCAGTTTCTGGACATCAAAAGCACGCTCAACGGCCAACGTGTAGCTGGCAAGTAGCACGTAAACAACATAAATGCAATTGAATATTGGACATAATCTCAAGCTGTTTTACAAATTGGTAATTAATTTTCAGGCAACATGGCGATTCGAGGAGCTAGTAATGTGTTTACCCAACCATTGCAATTTCAGTCGCTCAGCGTTGATAACCTGCAGGTCAACGAGGTGAACAACATAAGCATTAGCGATCTCGTTTTGAAAAGTAGCGCCCAAACAATTCATGGTGAGAAGTCGATAAGGAAATTAGTCGCAGGCCAAAATATCATCTTAAATGGAGGGGAAATCAATGGGGTAAGCAACAAATGGCACTTGCTTTCGAAGGTTCATTTATTCCGGGAACTACGTAAACTCAATTTGACTTATAAATTTAGACTGATTTTAAATGTGGGATTTTCGCAATTTTGAAACGTTTTAATGATAACCGTTTTATAAATTTGGTGTTTGATTAGGTGAATTTGGAAAAGTTTAACAAGAGAAGGATGACAGTAACTGGGAATCAAACTATCACTGGTCATATAACGTTCGGAAATAATGTAACCATTCTTGGAGATCTAGACTGCGAAGATATAAACAATGTCAATATTACCGAGTTGTCATTGCAAGTGGTTACCACGAATACACGGCAGGAGATTTTTGGTAAGCAGTTAAGCTTTTAAAATTCAGGCTTAGATTACTATCCTCTCATTTCTCAATTTCATGCCCAGGACTGCACGAATTCATGACTACTATGTATGTCACCAATGCCTCATTTGATGGGAAGTTGAACAATATAAGTCTGTCAAGCGATGTTATGAGCAAACGTTCTGACCAGACAATTCCCAACGATATTGTTATCAAAGGCAACGTTCACGTTGAGGGAGATCTTGATGTTGCAGAGACTGTCAATAATATTGATGTTTCTCGAGATCTCGTTACTCGATGTGGGGATCATGTAATTCACGGTAAGAATTCTATTGTTTGATTAGAATAGCAAGGCATTTTATTTCTTAATCTAATGGTCATCTAAGAAAATTGTTTGAATTCTTATTATGTCAATCTTAGACATTTCAATCAACTAGTTTAACATCTTAAGTTTACCTAAATATATAGTCTAAATAAAAATAATTTAAGTGATGGTTTCATATTTCATATTGGTTTAGTTCTCAAGAAATTAATTTTAATTTTTAAATCTAGGAAGGAAAGAGTTTATAGATGACGTATTTGTGGAGGATCTTACCAAAGTGAAAACGATTGACAAGTGGGAACATTTCGGAGACGTCACTGTGAACAATTTGGATGCTGTTGAGGTCAATGGAGAAAATCTGCACAATTTCATGAACAGTTTTGCTAGAAAATCCGTTCCTCAGACATTCACGGGACAATTAAAGAGCGATAAAGCCGTCTTTAAAGACCTGTGGGCAGAACAAGAGAATGGTAACAAACTGGAAGATCTCTTCATCACCACCAAGACTGATCAGATAATCTCCACCCCCATTATATTCAACGCTGATGTGCTTGTCGAAGGCTCAGTACGAATGCAGGGCAATGCCTCGCTTAACGGACTGCGGGTTTCGGAATTACCCAAGAAATGCTTGATGAAAACTGGGGATCAAATAATTTATGGTCACAAGAGGTTTCAAGAGGTCATTGCAGAGAAAGGCATTCACGTTATTGACGATAAAAACAGGAACATGGGTATTATAAACCACCTGCTGAAATCGGGTAAGGTTCTGCTATTTCTGATCATGTCTTTATATCTACCTCTAAGTAAAACAGATGTGCTGGAAATGTCAGATTTAATTTGGAATTTAGAATTTTTTGGGCTAAGAGATTTTTGTCGTAGGCCAAATTAGCTATAGGTTTCTGGTGTTAAATTGTGTGGCTACCCGGATACGGAAAGGTCCGGTTGTCATTTTTGATTGTTTTATAACTAAGGATTGGTTTAAGTATTTTCGCAGTTGTAACAAATTTAGTTTGGTTTTCGTCGATAAACGTAAGCCGCAACAGTTAATAATAAGTACCTTGTAAGCTGTTAAACGACTTAATTTGGTCATTAGTAATTCTGTTAAAAATGAACTTTAACGGGGATCTGTACAGCCAAATAATGCGTAACCGGCCATTCGTAATGACCAAGAAACATTAACGATTTAAATTTTCGAGAATTTCTTAAATCAGATTTTCTAGTTAAGACCTAATAACCTAATTCTGATACAAGAAAGGATTAAAAAATAATGCTTAAATTCCAATGTGATAAGTTAACAGCTATCAAGTTACCAAGTTTTGTGTAACCGAGCTTTGCAAAGCTAATTTGCTTTGTTTTGAGCTTCCATACATGTGCATTCATTGTCTGTATTTTTATTTTTTAGTCGATTACAATCTCGACGTTATCACGGCAGATGTAGATATTGAAATATCTGAACTTTCCTGCAAATTCTTAAATGGGGTTCACTTAGATTCGTTCTTTTCTCGGATGTACACAACTGACAGAAGCTTTTCCTTAACGGGTGGAAAACAATTTCAAAACTTAATCGGTACGACGTGAGATTAAAATTGGCATTAAAATTCTTTCAGTTGTTTGAAAGTAAATTTGTAAATTTCAGTAAGAGGAAACTTGCATCTTTCGGCACGATTAAATGGAATCAATGTTACGCAATTCTTCAAGAATGTCATCAGACTTTCCACGAATCAAGTGATAACAGGTGCTTAACTATAAATCGTATTTATTAGTTGGAAATTTGAAGAATCTTATTTCAAATGACATAAGTGATTTAAGAGCTGATCAAGTGGTTTTAATTTCATTACAGGAGATGTGCAATTTTTGCAACCTGTTACGTGTCATGGGCCAGTATACTCTGAGACTATTCATGGGATAGATCTGGGAAGACATGTAGAAAAGATGATTAAGGCTGACGAGGCTTATGGAGTAGTCAAGTTTCCGTAAGTAAATTTATCGAAATTTTTTTCTAATATACATTTTCAAATAATTTGTTTTTATAAAAATTACTTTGGTTTTTCAGAAATGGACTGCGAATTGACGGCGATATAAACCTTGAATTTCTAAATGGTAGAAACTTCAGCGAATTTCTGAAAAAAGTTCTACTAAATTCAGCACATCAGGTTTTCGAAGGACATTCATTTTTGACAGGAAATATCCGTGTCGGTTAGTGCACATGCAACTGTTGGTCAAATGCTTTGATATAATTCATGAGCAATTCGTTGATATTAGCTGTATGATGGTTAGGAAGTATTTAACGTATTCCTGTTGATATCTAGGTGATCTTCAAGTTTTAGGAGAGTTAAATGGCGTGAAATTTTCCGATTTTGTTCTGTTGAACCAGAATGTAACGATAGATGGCAGTGTGCATTTCCAGAAACCCGTGACCTTTGAATCTCTTAGAGTTAATGGAAAGCTTTCTCTGCCAGTCGAAATGCCTGTATGTAGATCCACCTACTTGGGCATGTTTTCTGTTCTATTGTATTCGTATCTTTAATCGGCTTTTTTTACAGCATCTTCTCCACTTTCGAGAATTA
>JAQIXS010006013.1:0-11474 GCA_034700785.1 Rossiulus vilnensis
CTATTACTTGCTGTTAGCAGAAGCGCCATTGAGTGGAAACATTTTCCCTTTGATGTTTACCGCCCCTAGAGCGAACATGAAAATGTTTCAGCAAACATTTTCAGGAAACATGTTTCCTGCAAGTGTTTGCTAAGTGTGGACGGGGCTCATCGAATAATCAAAGAAAATCTGCCCTGATATTTCGCTCTAACAACATGTGCATCATCGATTGTACAAGTAGACATACAAGTATTCTGTTAGGTTGGGTTATGGATTTTTAACGTTGGCTTATTTCAGCAACACTATGGTTCAACCACCAACGCCAGGGGATGAGCCACCCACAAGTGCTGTATGCTGTACAAAGTGTTTCTCAAACTTTACTTAATGAGGGACTGCTAGGTGGGCTACGCTGGCTACCGGTACTTCTGCGGACCGCTACATAGGTAGCAGATGCACTCGTGGGCCCCTCACCTCATTACCAAATTAAACTTTACCACTTACCAAACCATAGAACAGTATTTATTGAAATAGTCTGGTGTCATAACGCACATCAGTTTTTAAAGACTTTCATTCGGTCATTTGCAACTTGCTTCTTAATAGGAAAATATGGTTTTCCTCTATGGCTCTAAGGATGAAGTCGGAAATATATAACCGATCCACAGTTTCAGAAACACAGGGTACAATAATAATTTACATGTCGTTAATTTTTTTTTCAAAAATGAAGATCACAAATCATGGCATTTTAGTAATGCATTTCACCTCAACATCTTCTTAATAACATGGCCGAATTTTTTTTGAAAAAAAAACCCAATCATATGTTTTAGTCTATACAGCGCATGTATGATAGACTATTTTATAGAAATACTATCAAACGAACGGCGTCATCGTGATCGTAATCATGATTTTATGCTACATTTTATAACTAAAATTTGCTTTTAATCAAGGGTAAGACATAGGATTACAAATTATGCATTTAATTGAAAAAAATTATAAAAATGTTTTGTAATATTAATTATAAGGCAACGTCTGAATTTGCAAATATTGGTTAATTTAAGACGCATGGGGTCTTCATAACCATTTGTGCCTTGTTAGGTTAACTAGGTACCGACACTGCTTGTGTCGATGGAGTGAGGAGAACTCCGAGACTCGAGTTGTGACATCACAATCATCATACATGTACGGTCGTCAGTGGCCGTGTTCGTCTTCAATGAGTTAATTAGTAGGAGAATAAAAGTGGCGAGGCCACAAAGGGGAATATGCTGGCCAAAATCACGTTTTCATTTAAAATTCATTCAAGAAACGAAGCGCAGTGGCTTCGTGTTATTAATGACTTCGTGATTAATCGTGTGTCAGTTTGGAAGAAAATGTGCTGATAGATTTTCCACAGTCAGGGCTGATTCGGGGGAGGGCGTTTTCCGAGGAGTTTTAGGGGGTCCAGCCGATACTTCGGCGTCGTCACTTATTAAAGTAAAGATGCCGGCTTTGATATCCATTTCAAGACACGTCCCTTCCTCCTCACACAACAAAAAATAAACACCCGAGCTTTCTGCCAGAACCACTCTCCTCGCAAGGGACGTCCCCTTCAAGCTTCTCGTAGTAATTAGCGACTAAACGTATTTGTAAAAGCTAGTTAACGATTTCCTCTTCATCCGCAAAGTCATTTCAGTTAAGACTATGCACGGAAAAAAACCTGAACAAGCTGTAATTAAAGGTAGGGCGAAACCCCAGTCACACTTTCATGCCGCTTCATTTTTTTTTAGAAATGTTTGAGGATCTCAGGCTACCATGCCGAAGCCGACATCAACAGCGAACCGACAGAAGGATGCCACTTTATTTGACTTAAATAAAGCAATCACAGGTCACCAGAAAACAAACCTAAGCTGTTAATTAAATCGAATGTTTACCATACATGCGTATTGATCCGCATATTAAAAGAGATTTTTTGACCTCCATGGTAAGTTCGAAAACCAAATCCAAATCACCACAAAAATCAGTAATATTAACCTACACTGTACATGAGCCTGATGGTGTCTAGGTAGAATGTACACTGTACGTACTCTCCAGGTTTCTGAATAAAAGACGTGTATAAAGCGCTTCCTTGACCAGAATACAGAATGTTTTTAAATGTACATTGTTTTTAAATAATTAGAAATATTTAATTCTGAGATAATTGCCTCGGGTTGCAATCGCCTCGATTTTATATTGACGAGAATCGCTTATACGAGTTTATTATTTAAATTAAACCAAGTTACTACAAATCATCGATCATTATTATACATGTAAAGTTAGTATACGTAGGGTGCAAGCATGTATTGGGAGCAAACGTTGCATAAAAATCGAATGTTATTTGGCATACACTGTCAAAGGTATTCAGAATAATAAAAAAATTTGAAAATCGTAATCGGGTAATATCGATGAATAATAATTTTCTGGGCCGTTCCTACGAAGGATGGGCTGGTACAGTATGGTCGGCTCTTTTATGCACGTGCGTCATTGTTATCACGTGTGGTTGTCCACCAGGGGAGTATTTAAAGATTTTTTTTAAATCGCGGTCTTTAAAGGAGGAGGGAACAAGGAGGATCAGCGGGTAAGGGTCAAAAGGAGGCCATCAACATAGAGTGAGCAATTGCGCACATGGACTTCCTGCAGAGCGTCGGAAGGCAGCGCAAAGGCTTCGAGCCACAATGGCTCCGAAGAGAAACACACATTCCTCCGCGGGTGGCGCCCCTCTGGTGGAGGCACCCATACTCAAACATCCACCTTCCTTGCCATTCACGCACCTTTTTTTTGTTATAATCGACATTTTCGTGTAAATCTTTGAGGTGTTTTATACATACAGTAAATGCCGACAACGACCAATTTACGCGTATAGCATGCGCGAACGTTGCATTAATCAAATAAGATCGGGTTAACGATAAGTAGAACTTTACTCTGCATTCCCAAACAAAGTAGACGTTTTTCACATCAACAATGGCCGATTTGATTGTGTTCTTCCTGATGTAAACTAGCTTCACGTCACTCAATCAAATCAAACCAGTGGTAACTGAAAACATGATTGGGCTCTGTACACCGTTATTTTTAGTTCAAGGTTTAAGCTGTTCTTTTCATTGGGCGGCTACATACGGGCAGATTTTTTGATAGTCCCGATGAACGATTTAGGGCAGTCCGAAAAATTATGAACGTTCGCCATCTCGTGCCAGCGATTCTTATGAATTGCCCTTAATCTTCTAGTCCGGATATGCCCGTGTGTGGCCGCCTATTGATTAGACAATATAGTGCCTGCTGCATTTATACACGGATATAAATTGATGAGAACTTGAATTAGTACATCTGGTAAGAAGATGTCTTTGTGGTGACCTTATGTGCAAGCATTTACCAGTTGTAAGTTGTCTTACGGGTTTTCTTTTGTTTAAAAAACATTTTTCTTAGCTTAATAAATAATGTTCCATAGCACTGATAGTAAGGAGTAAGGTAATGTTTTAAAAGAGGCGTTCTGAAAATAAACGAATACAAATTAGTAATTAAACTAGTGAATTAAATTAGTGAATTATGTCCTATTTTAAACTAAGGCAAGCGTATATCACACCTCGCATGCGGCGTGTTTCACAACTGCACACGATCGTCAACATGGCTTATCGGTCATAAAATTTAATGAAAATTACACTCACCCCAGCGTAGTGGTTGGGTTTATTTTCTTATCTTTTCCACCTCAATAGCGGCATCGCCTCGGCCTGTGCATTAGCGAGGCCCTTTAGGAGGGGTAATCCCATTCCGGTCCTCCTTAAACCCTCCCCATTTACCAGTCAAGTGCGATTTAGGGAAGCATGAAGAATTTCCCATTCTCGTTCGAACTTTTTTACTTGAGCTCTTCTTCTTCTCATTTTCAAATACTTTCTTGAGGCTTCCCTTCAAAGCTCGCAACCACCATACTGTAGCTAGGTAATCATGTACACCGTACAATGCATTCAGTGACCCATGACCTGCCTCTTCAAACCTTTTTGAAGTTTTGTCATGGCGCACATGTTATTGCAATGGCTTGTGAAACGTTTAAACACACATTTTGCTTGTTTGTTTGTTTATTAGCGATTATTTCACGACCCTCACGCACACACGCAGCGCGTGCTAGGTAAAACCGTAGCAGAATTCAAGGGGCTAATTTTATTTCAATCGACTTATAATTTTGCATCCATGTACGATATTCAGCAATTTCAGCAATAATGGGTTTAAAATTAATTTTTAAGTAACGCTACGTTTCGTGAATTCATACATGAGTCATTCGGCTTTTCCAACCGCCTAATTTTGTCAATTGTGCGTAGAGAGGGCTGCTCATTTCATTTGGATGAAATCGTGCGGAAGTCTTTTTCGAGCCACATTTTGTTTGGTCTTAACCAAGTGGCTTACGAAAAACCGCTGGGAAATTGCCTCGGCAGCAAATTCATCGGAGGGAACAAATTATGACATTAAATAACGCTGTCATTTCGCGTCAAGTCCCGTCACGTGGCGAGCCCACTGTCCAATGAAGAGGGGTGAAGTGGGAGGTTTGGAATTCAAGATGGCGGAAAAAGGCGGCAAAACCTTTCATGTCCAACAAAACCAATTAGTTACAATGAGAGCGGCTTAGTAGCAGAGGGCTGGCTGGGTAGGTGGAGGGATGGGAAATACTAGAGAGAGAAAGGCAGAAAAAAAATGGCGAAGGTCCCTGGCAAACCCAGCGAGGGGTTTCTGGTGTCAGCAGCGCGGGGGGAGCGCCTCGAGTGGCGATTAGGTTCCCCTCCCCAACTCCTGCCTTAATAACAGTGAATAATCGGCACCATTAGAAGTATCAACAAACAAGACAGCGGTAAAAGAGTTGGGAGGGGGACCGGGGCAGCGAGGGATGGTATCCGAGGGGGTTGAGGATAACTTTAAGGAGGGGTTTTACAAGATTTGTCACTGTCTTTGTGAGGTCTACCACGTAGGGATCATTGGTGGACGGGGCGAGTCAAAGATGGTCCCGCCCTTGTTCATTGGACGGCGGCCCTTCAAAAAGGTGCACCGAAAATATGACCGAAGTGAAGTTACGGGGTGGACATGGTGCGCTACGGGGACGAGGGGTTACCTACCCACTCCCTGAGCTCATTCTCGACTTGATCCTGACCAGCAGAGGTTGCTTGCGCCGAAGATCCAGCTACCACTGGTCATTCTCGAGCAGTACCACTGTAAATCTTATAATATATAATTACAATAATTACCCTTCACGGATTTAGCGGATACGCAGTTGCAACAGCTGACGTCACTGTTTTCATATGTCCACGGAAGCCCTCATTCCAATGCCTTCAGTTTTTCCACGTCACATACAGGTAAGAATTGTTGCCAATATTTGGAGCAGATATTATTGCATCAGAAAACTGTTGCAATAAGCATTCAGGTCTATCCAAGACGTCAGAATGTAACATCAAGAAGCGTGTTTGTCTTCTTGAAACGTTTGCGCATTTAGCTCTGGTAAACACTGCTTTAAACGCCAGCTGTGTCGTTAGACTTGACCCTTACGGGTCAAATTCCGCCCACCGGTGAAGAAAAAACGCGATTTTTAATTATTTTTGCTAGATGGGCAAAGGTGATCTTTTGATCGTTGTTCATATGTCTACCAAGGTCTGTGTTAATCATGTCGAAGTTGATAAAACACAGGATGATGTCAAACGGGAAATTTTCATCAGATAAAATGCCAACCTTAACTTGCCACAAGCTCAAATGATTGTTTATTAAATTACTCAAAACAGAATATTCAGTCACCCTTGAGCAATAATAGGGAATTCCCCTACATGTACAGTATATTCGATAGCACTTACAACTTTTGAAAAAACTGAGAGGAACTCAATTCAACTCAGTACTCTACTGTCAGCAAATATTTTGCATGCCATGTGGAAATAATCCATCAACCCGAGTTATTTTTTATTTTTATTGTTTGAAATTTATTCTAAACCCTTTTCGATGAAGCCAGGGAAATTTTTCCAAAAACCTGGGAAAGTCAGGTAAGTTGAGAATTTAATTTCATTGGGAACCCTGTGCATAGTAGGCCTACTGGCAGTGGTAGTGTTTGGAGTAGTTACAAATGGCGATAAATGAATTCAAATATCATGGTGACAGTCCAGGTGCAAAAGAAATGCATTGCGGTACATTTTAAAATACACTGAAATTGAGACATGCATGTAAATTGCATTTTTTTAAAAAACCATTTTAAATTATTACATTGTCATTTAAATTCAACTCAGTACCCTAATGCCAGGAAATATTAAGAACCAGTCTGCTGTAATCATTAGTATGTCCTCGAATGTTAATGCTGCAGGAATGTTATGCAAATTGTATGTAGATTGGATGACAAAATAAGGAATGTTACGTAAATTGGATGTAGACATTGCAGACACAGTCCGATATTCACATTGGAATGTGCCATGACATATGAAGTGAAGTGGAGAGTCACGGAAGGGATGATGGTCAGTCTGGCTTGAGCTCAGCCAGGGACAACAAGCATCTTACATTGTCGCACGGTTTATGTATGATTAATTGGCGAATAGGAATTAAAATGTAGGATTGTTAAGGATTAATGTTCCCTGAAGCCGGATCGTTGATGGCGGATCAAGAGACGCACATTACACTGCTAATTCCAAGAAAGCATTAACCATTAAGCTTAAAGCTTGGAAATATTATAAAGCCAGTCCATCACTCCATCCATTCATTCAATATGGACACTTCATTGAAGGCAGAGCTTTTTAACAAGGTCTTTCAGAAAGCTTTTATCAGTGACGATGGCATTTTACCTGAGTTTTTACCTGTGACCAAATTTCTTAAATCATGTAATTGAATTGGTTTTACTTCAGGAAAACCAATTTTGACAATTTTTTTTGCTGAAACCATCTAGTGGAGCTGGTCCAGATGGTATTCCAGTGATTATATATATATATCCTATGTGTTAAGTTTTTGGTTCATCCCCTAAGTAAAATATTTTATCAATCTCTTCATGAAGGAAGAGTTCCCACTATGTGGAAACATTCAAAAGTAATTCCAGTATACAAAAAAAGGGATCTTTAAATTCCACATAATTACAGACCTATTTCCCTAACATGCTTAGCCTATAAAATTCTTGAAAGTATAATTGCTGGCAATGTATCTAAATTTACTCCTTTTTCATATAATTAATTTGGTTTTCTTAAGACAAGAAGTATCTCCACCCAACTTCATTATCTTGACTTCCCAACAGCTTCGACAGACAAGGGTGGGTGTTCAGACATTATTTATTTAGATTTTGCTCGAGCTTTTGACAGGGTGTTATTAAGTACTCAGTTCTGTTCCTATACTTGCTTTTGTGGATGACACAAAATTATTTGGTTATTCAAATACAAATTCTCAAGTTGTCTCTTGGCCATTAACATGTCAATTATTTTTATCTATTGAAAAATGTTCCAGAATGCATATTGGCTGTAAAAATATCCACTATCCCTACAGAATTGGTAGTAAAGTTATTCCTAAGGTAACTTGCCAGACAGATCTAGGCATTATTTTTGAGAATAATATGAAATTTAGCAAATATTGCTCCAATATTGCTGTTAAGGCTCAACGTCGAGCATATTTAATATTAAAATGTTTTCAAACGAAAGCACGGACACTCTGTGGAAGGCTTTTGTGTCTTTTGTCCGACCAATTCTAGAATTTTCTAGTGAAGTTCGGTCTCCACATATCCGATTAGATTCTGATAACGTGGAGCCTGTGCAACGCCGTTTTACAAAGTGGCTTGTTGGAATGTCAGGTTTATCCTACCAAGAAAGACTGAATAGGTTGGGTGTGGAAAGTTTAGAAATTAGGAGAATTAAGATAGATTTGAAAGCTTGTTATAAATATATCAATTCTCTTTCTTACATGACCATGCCTCCAATTAATTTGCAGACACAAAATGTCTCCTCTTTACGAAGTCATAGTAAACAGATAAGATGGTCTGCAGCCTGTAGAGACTGTCGTCAACACTTTTTTTGGCAAGAGCGGGACGAGTTTGGAATTCACTTCTCGAAAAAATTGTTGGGTCACCAACATATGTAACATTTAATAATCGTCTAAATGAAATTCACTTTTCAGAAAATTGTAAGCGGTTTTAAGTATATTTTATCTGCCTTTATCAAGTAGTTTGTATTTTGTATTATTTTGCGAACTATAATATGACAGGGTATACATAAGTGTTGTTCGCAACCTTTATATTCCTTTTCCTTTATAATGGAATAAAATTTATTATTATTATATAGTGTTTGACCTCATAAAACATCGAGCATCCAGCTCTTGAAATTATATTCTCCAACTCCCTTATCAAATTTATTGGCACCCATACATAACAAGTGGCTAGTAAGAACAAATTATTGGCAAAGGATGCTAAATAAAGAATCGCTGAGATTCATTATGTTTACTATAAATTTCGCTATAGCCTATAGTATAGCATACACTCATCGACTTCCGAAATAGGATTTAAACATCTAGATTCTCGAACTTGCCGCAAAGGAAACAATCGCGTAAGCACAGGAAAGAAGCAACAAAATATCATAATACCGTACTCTGAATGAAAATAACCAGCTAGCATATCAGTTCACATATGCCAACGGGAAAGTCACGACAGCGAAACTGACTATCGAACAACATCAATCTACATACATACACTAGAGTCTAAGAAAAGCATAAGATCGGTTTCCTACCTTCAGACTCGACTTCAGCGTCATCCATGTTTTCGTCCAATTCGTTCTGCGCCCCCATCATTTGGTCATCAAGGTTTTCGACTGTAATCGGACCTATCAAAAGGAAACAACAGTTAGTAAATGAGTTTCCCATAACTGCAAAAGAAAACAACAGAATAATATGCAGGGAAACAATAGGGTTCTCTTTCTTTGGGCTTGAAAACAATATACAGCAACAGAGTCGCTCGCTGGATATTAATGTCGCTATTTTTTATTTCAGATATCCCTATAATATCAGAGTTCACGGATAATACGAACGAAGAGAAGCGCCACATCACTGACTAAAAAAGAAATCCTAAGTCAGATATCACAACTGTCAGTTCAGGTAAAACTATATTTAAATTTTGATTTGATGAGTATTTATCCTCGAGAAAGGCTCAAGCCTCGAGTTCATAAAATAGTGTAGCATCATAATACACTTACAACTGATGCCAGATGCACCAATCAAACATCGGAAAATGTTCTATGTCATTCATGATCAAAAGAAATAGAATACAACTCATCGAAATGTCTATAACTTGTTTCGTTATTTGGACGACCATTTATATCTAAAATTGGTGGTTTGTTTATAGCTGGGTTTTGATTTTTAAGCAAAGTTTGGTGTTAACGAAAAATGATATTGAAAATATCCGTTGAAAGCCACTGAATGCGTGTGCATGATCTGGTTCCGCCCCAGAGTCCTATGCTTTCTTCCGGAGATTATCTCAAATAACCTTATCTCCGTTGCTTGAACTTGATTTGATTTTTTTTTTCCATCTTATTCTAAACGGCTCTCCAGTAAATAAGGCACATTGTGTTTAGCATAAAAACTAGAAGATGCTTTCGCTTAACAAGAAAAATCATTCAAGCCTCTTAAAAAGTACACGCACAATCTTCAGAGATAAAACGGCACCTAATTTATAAGGCAAAACGCCACAAAAATGCTAATAATATCTCGTGGATAAGAGCAAAAAAAAGCAAACTACGCTGCTCTAATATATGTAACAGAGGCATGCATGTATATTTATAAGTTGCGTGGCACATAGGATTCAACCCACGTGAAGTCGATGATCATTTCTAATGCAGAAAACGAGAAAGCTAAGCAATTCATCAACGCAAAGCCTAAATGTGTCTGAAGTATGATTTAGAAGCCTATCTAACGTGCATGCCAAAAAAGAGTGGAAATATATAGCCTAATCTGGAGAAAGGAGGATCGAAAAAGTAGAAGAAATTGGGGAAATGAATGAAAAGATGAGAAATGACTTCGAAAGAAGAAAAAAAACGTATTGCGAAAACGCACGATGACGACAGCGGATCAACTTGCACTTTCGCAAAGAAAAACTTGACTATAATGATATGGAAATGTACTCGTGGATAAGTGAGCTGAACGTGATAGCGAAAGCACGGCATCAATAAATCGAGATGCACACGTGTTCTACAGGCATTTTGTCAAGAATGTTTGGTCAATCTGAATCCATGTCATGCATCTTAGCTGACAAAATTCACTCTTATTTATCCTGACTTACGGATTAGTGTTTAGAAAACGTTATCAGTATCGTAGAAACCGTCACCGTTCACAGAATTTCACTCGAGATGACTTTTCATAAAAACGTCTTCATTCTTACGTCATAACGAGATGATAAATCCTGCGAACGGCTGATAACCACAAACAAGTGTACGTATTAAACACCAAAGAATACGTTTAAACTGACTACACCGGCCCTGACCTGAAATTTCCTGTCGAAGTCGCTAATTAATCTTATTATGTTGCAAATCTGATTACACCATCAAGTTTATTACGTAGCACATCTTGTTAAAGTTCGAGACGTGCAGCTATCTTGGCTGCCGTTCACGTGCGGAAAATTTTCAAACTAATTGGGTTAGGCAACTGAAAATCTCCCGGAATTCTCTAATGGGTATGGATTTTCTCGAGCGAACAGCCAGTAATGAAAAATAATTTGCCTGGAAAAAGGCCTTGCCATTCATCTGAGCTGAAAGCTAGCCATTAGTTAGGACGATGGAGGACTTGGGCTCACGCTTTCAGTAGTGTAAATTGCGGCCAACACTAATGGCAAAGCTAACATTACCACGTCTGTAAACATGCTCGCCAATATCACCAGCAATTAGTCGTGTCCATAAGAAAAACGTAACACGGAACAGCAAAGAAAGAAAGCAACAAGGCGCTCGTTCCCAGCCCACATCAAGCCGCCTGTCACTGCAAATGGCACGTTTTAATTGAACCACAATTAAGTTTGCATCAGAGCCATTATCTGTACGTGAACAGGGGCTATTGCATCCAATTCCCAGCGTCTTTCTTTCAAACATGCGCATGCATCCGCATTATAGCTCCAGTAGTCATTGGCAACTGGTCGCAAGCAACCTACCACGAAACTGGTCTTTGTTTACGACAACATCATTCATTTGAATTTGATTTGCTGATCGTGATATCTTGCAATTTTACAGCAATCTAGAAACATATCCCAGCATGCGTGGAAAGATATTTTGGTTTCGATTCAAAAAAGACAAATCTAACAAAAGTGCCGTTTTTTCAACGAAATTTTTCGCGAAGAAAACTTAGTCATGAGGTCATTTCAACCAAAGCAAATACCTTCATTTGCGGAGTATAATACCCCGGGCACACCATACGCGAAACTCGTTTGGAAACGCAGTAGCGTTTCCAAACGAGTTCGGGAACGCTGGCAAAAAAGGAGGGTGGGCAGACCTCATCCACGTTATGCGCAGTGCATCATGGGAGAGAGCATATTT
>JAQIXS010006014.1:0-11472 GCA_034700785.1 Rossiulus vilnensis
GCTTCCTTTCCTGTTTTCCTTTTTTCTCTATTTTTTATTGACTTTTCCATCTTCAGCTTCCTTTCCTGTTTTCCTTTTTTCTCTATTTTTCATTGACTTTTCCATCTTCAGCTTCCTTTCCTGTTTTCCTTTTTTCTCTATTTTCATTGACTTTTCCATCTTCAGCTTCCTTTCCTGTTTTCCTTTCTTCCTCTATTTTTCATTCACTTTTCCATCTCCAGCTTCCTTTTCTAATCCCTTTTCCCTTCTATATCATTAACTCTCCCTTTCTATCTCAAAGCTCACTTTTCCTTTTACCCTGTCATTCACGTTTACATTCCATCTCCAGCTTTGTTACATATTTTCCTTTTTTTCTTCTCTTTTCATTATCGCTTTCTTTTCAAACCTATATGTTCTACTTTTCTTTCATTTTTCTTCCCCCCCTTGATATCACAAGTCAGCCTAACTCTTCTTTTACGCAAACGCTTCCTTTCAACCTCTCCTTATTTCCTATTTTTCCTTTCCTTTAACTCATCATCCCTATCCTTATACATGTAAATAGCTTTCCTCATTATTTCCCTTATTTCTCTTTACATTCACTCTTCCTTTATCCCCTTTTAGGCTTCCTAAATTCTTTCCCTTTTCATCTTCAGCCAAGCTGTCCATATTTCCTTGCCGTGAAAAAAGTACCACACGCTGATGTCATAATGGCCCTTACACGTGACTTCAGACGTATTTACGTATGTCCGTGCTCAACTTGTCATTGAAGATAAAACTTCCCAGTTGACTGAACCATTCTATACGTAATGACGTCTTTAACATTTCGTTCCACCCTAACGTGTCACCCTTTTTTGTCAAATTGCCTGCGTATGATTTCGTGTTATTGCAAAGGCATTTGTTGACCATTTCGAAAAGCACTTAAGCATGGCTTATGAGTCGACGATATTTCCTCCTCCCTACGCATGCGTATCGGAAAGGATATCTGGGGCCCTCGCACCCCTCGACCTGGGTTGAAATTTCAGAAGAGTTGTTTTCAGATGGGTAATGATGCGTGGCCACTTAGGAAAGGGTTGGACAGCCACTGGAAGTGGACTGCAATCGAAACTGAATTTTGGGAAAATGAGGTTGTGCATGTGTCCATTTTAAAAGGTGAGAGCGAAGGTAATCTCAGGTGGTCTCACACCGGAATTCTGATTGTGCCGGTCTTGAGCTCAATCATGCTGCTCCTTTCAACTGAGAGCACTTTCAGCTATATGAAGCTTATTAGAATTGCTCGCTGAGAGTACTCTCAACCATCATCTCTTTCATCTTCTTTTTACTCTGCCGGATTCTGGCGCATGCAGAAGCACGGGGTTTGACTGGGCGCATTCTTCCGCCCCCTCCTGTGGGTAGTCCTGCGAGACCGTTAGGGGGGTCCGCCGAACAATGGGCCCGTCAGTCGGGGCTCGGAATTGGCTCGTTAGGGCTAGAAAAAAATAGCAACGTTAAGAGCTGTAGCAGCCGCTTGAATGCGTTTCGCCCTCCATGCCAATCGATTATTTTCAAAATATTGCTATTGTAGCCGAGCTCGGCTATTTAATACAAGGGGATTTCCCCCTGGGGGGCGTCACGGGGCCCGTTTCATTAAACGGCCACGTGCGAGGGGAGGGGGGCGAGCGAAAGGTGGCACCACTTCCGTTCTTGGCATCCTCCTGGAACAAGATACTCTCTCCACGTTCCACAAGAGTTGTCACTGAATGTCGAATTTTTGATCCCCTTTAGAAAATGTCGACTGGAATTTTTCCTGACGAAAGTGTCGTCATATTTTGATGAGAGAAAGGACCAAATGGGTGTCCGTGTCAAGTGACGTCAAATGTCCATTTGAAATGACGTCAGTTTGTGATCCTTTGACCCAATTCGCATGCCATCATCTCGGGATGTTGAAAGGAATTAAAAATGGGGACATTGTTGTTGCATGTGCCATCATATGTGCGTCAAGTGACGTCACATTGCAATCGGAAATGACGTCACAGTTACGCATCTCACGACGTCTTCATGGCCCATTTGGGAAAAGTAAATGGGGGTCATAAAAGGGATTATGTATGAGCATGTCCATTCATATCTTTGCTCATTCCTTTAAATCCCTATGAATCCATAGTTTTACATCCTTACATCTGGCCTCATATGTCAACATATTTACAGATATGGATGAATACAGTACACATGTATGTCTCTACCTGAAAAATATATCACGGCATTAACCTTTATTAAAGCTATGGCTTTTTGTAATGTTTGTCGTTGTTGATATGGACATTAACATGGCCAGTTCTGGCATGAACGTGGCCATATTCAACTGTTCCACCCAGAGGTTCAGCAACCCGGAGTATTAAGATGAATTAAAAAGGACATCCTTAGTGGACGTTGTCGTTTTGCGAGGGAGGTTGTTGGGGGCGCTGGGGAGCATCCAGGGCGCCCCCTCGAAAAACGTCGCAGCGCCGTAGCCGAGCGACGCCGGGTGGAGCGTTCCATCCCGAGCTCTGTCCATTGTTGGTCCAAGTGTTTACTCGGGTCGCTTTTTCTACAGTTGCAACAACAACAAATATTGGAGGAAATAACGACTTCCGTTTCCAGGCAACGTCCACCGAGCGTGAAGCGCTCTGGTGGCGCCCGAAGCAGACAGCGTCCTTTGACATTTTGGACAGGCTGAAAGAGATCTGGGGCCTCCCATAAAAGACGTCCAAGGTGGTGGGCCCTTACGTTCTCCTTGATTCACGTGATCGAGTTGACCATGACGCACACCTAAATCGGCATGCAGGTGACCAGTTCTATCCTATGTTGTCCTTGATCCAGGTGATCAAGCTCATTCTGATGATGGCCTCCTTCATCGGGATGATCACGTTCATTCTGTCGGTCTCCATCATCAAGTCAAGTTGATCTTAATGTTCTCCTTGGTCGAGATGATCAGATTGATCCTGCATGTTCTACAGTCTCCTTGATCCAGGTGATCAAGTTCCTTCTATCGGTCTACTTCATCCAGGTGATCAAGCTGATCTTAATATTCTCCAATCGATGATCAATGTAGATCAAGGTGACCAATTTGTTCCTTATATTCTCCTTTATCATGGTCCAGAAGAAATGGCGATCCTTTCCTTATGTCTTCTTGATCCAGGTGATCCTTCCATTCCTTATGTTCCTCTTGATCCTGGTGATCTCCTTGCCTTGATCCACGTGATGAACTTGATCATTGTCTTCGCTTTGATCCAGTTGTTCGAATTGATCCACGTTTTCTCCTAGATCAAGGATAGACCAAACTGATCCTTATGCTTCTCCCATATCCAGGTTATTCTCATGACCTAGATCCACATGATAGACTTCCATTCTTTCATTCAATTGTTTCATTTCATGCATGGGCTATGCTTTCCTCGATCCAGGTGATCAAGTCGATCCAAATGTTCTCTTGGCGCCATTCGCTCGCTACGCCGAGGGTTCAGGAATGCGGCATTCCTCGGCCTGACGTCACTTCCTCCTCCCCCAGTCTTCGCACCAAAACTAATTAATTTTTCGACCTAAGATAATAATAATGGCGCTGTGGGAACCCCTGCATGACGAAGCGGGGCGCCCGAGCCGAGCTCAGAGATAAGCATCGGCGCTTTGGATCCCCTGGCGGACCCCTCGTGTTTATTAAAAAGGCATCGATCATCATTATTCGGACGCTCCCCTCCTCCCCTGGCGAGCTGCCTTTCACCGCGAACACCAGGGGGCCGAGGGAGCATTCCAAGATGGCGGATTCATCTGTAACTTGTCTGTTTTAGGCCCTGTTTAATGTAAAATGATCATTGACCAAGTGGAAAGAATCCCAAGATAGATAACATATTGACGTCATAATTAATCCTGTTAACTTAGTGGGAATGCTCCAGAACAGCCCAAAGAAGCGAATTAGGTTCCTAATTAATTCTGTTAATTGAACGTTGTTGAGCCCCAAGATGGCGGCCACAGGCTCTCGCATTCTATCGGTCCATTTGAATGTACTGGGAATTCATCTGTTGGGCATCTGTGTGGCTTTTTCTGTGCTGGGAAGGCATGCTCTATAAGCTGAATATCTGTAATTGGTTTTGGCTCAGTGTAACCTAGTTTTGAACAGGCTATAACTGCTTCACAAGAGTCCAAATTGGCTTCCTAATTCTGTTTAGGCCCTGGTTAACGTGAGTGACCGCATCGAAGGAGTCCCAAGATGGCGACCGCTTAATTAAGACTCGCGGTTAATTGGCTGCGGCTGCGCCATTGTTTAGCGGGGGCGAAGTAATTAGCGCTGAACGCGGGGGAGAAGGGACTCCCCCTGACGAGGGAATTTCGTGGCGCCCCCTGCGAGCGGAACCCCCGCCAGGGGGACGGCTGCGATAATCGATGGACGATGATTAAACAATTATTGAGATAATTGAGGCAGGCGTCAAAACGCCAAAATTAATTACACCTACACCAGCACTATATGAAGACCAATTTCACTATAATATAATAAGAACTATTAAGGTTCTTGCGTGACATGGCGACATGGCGTTGAAAGTTGGTAAACGTTCATGGGGATGATAGAATTCATGGATGGGTTTGAAAGTTATGGAAAAGCTTTTGATGGATGAAAAGTTAGGAAACGTTATTGATGAGGCTGAAAGTTTGGAAAACGTTTGGATGGAATTGAAAGTTTGGAAAAGTAATGGATGGGATTGAACAATTAAGGAGAATTCCAGAATGGGATGAAAAGTTGAGGAAAACTCATTGATGATATAAGAGATTAAGTCATGGATGGTTTTGAAAGTTAGAAACATAATGGATATCATAAGAAGTCGAGGAGATTCGCTGATGGGATTCAAAATTCTGGACAATTTTTGGATGGGATAATTTATGCTTGGAAAAGCTAGATTTCAAAAAGTCGTCACTAAGCATTTGAAATTAGGAAAAGTCGTCGAGGGGCTTGAAAGTTTGGAAAACGCACGGATAGGATTTCAAGTAAAGACCAATAGACAATAAGACAAATAGTTAAGGTAAGTCGTAGTTGGAGTTGAAAATTCAGGGAAAGCCTTTGATGAATTTTGAAAGTTGAGAATTATGGGTTTTGAAAAGTTTGATAAGTCATGGAAGGGATAATAATGTCATGGATAGGATTTGCATTGATGGTATTGAAAGCCCCTGGCGTCACGTGACGTTGAAAGCCCTTATCTTTTAGTCATTGTCCTTAACATGTAACATGTATGTCGTGATAGCGGCCTTAACTGCTTCAGGCCTGATTGGAAAGCTCGCACGGACTTCTGGGTAAGTTTAGCGTCTTTTCGGTGGCGCCAGATCGAAGCTCGATTTGTGTTCGAGGCCACGATCCGCCAACTGCATTAAGTGCAAATCGCAGATTTCGGGTCGCTAATGGCATTCGTAATGACCGATTTGTGTCACGAGTTTTGGGTGAAAACGTGAGCCTCATTTGAAGCGCAATCTGCACTTTCGTAATGGCGACAGGGGCGTGACGTCACTACATCGGCTTCACTTCCTGCTCAGCCAAGGTACGTCGTCCCTCGAAAAAAATCTTTTTTATCCCCAACCCCCTCTCTACTCCGGCATTAAAATTGCGTTACGTATCGCCATGCCAAATGACGCCATTTTGCCTACGAAGGGACCAAAACTGACGTCATCTAAGAGTAGTAAAATATCATCACATATCCATCAGAATGATGCCATGACGTCACTATCGCTACCATGTGCCCTTCCACTTCCTACGAAATGACGTCACACATCCATCTTAAATGACACCATTTTGACTGGAGAAATGACCATAAACTTAACAACACATCCATCTTATCTGAAGCTATTTTGATTAATAAAATGACGTCATAATGTCGATTACTTGCGTTTCCCTGATTTCACACGGATTTATGTAACAATCCCCCTGAATGACGTAATTTTGACTAGATAAATGACCATGTTTTACTGACGTCACATTTCCATCCTAAATAACACCATTTTATTAGGAAAATGATAATATAATGACGAAATTTTAACCAGGACAATGACCTTAAAATGCCGTCACACAATACTCACATTTCCATCCTAAAAGACGTCATTTTAATTGGGGAAAACTACAAGAAAATTATTCCCATTTTCATCATAAATGCCATCACATGTCCACCCTAAAGGACACTGTTTTGACTAGGAAAATGACGTTATTTTGACTGGAAAACTACCTGAGAACTGACGAAATAATAATAGGAAAATGACCGTCAACTGTCAAGAAATGGCTGAAAATGATGACTTTTGGGAAGCCAATGTTCAGCCCATAACAAGTTCCTGTCCCCGAGGGCTCCGGTTGAGTTCCCCTGATGATTGCTTACTTTAGCGGCCCTTCCCATTAGCGGACATCATGGCCCAACAAACCCCTTTGTGCTCCTTCTAATTAGTACCTTGCGAGGTCACAACCTCGTCTTAATCAGGAGGCGCCATAAGGGGGCGGCCGCTTTGACCCCATTGTGGCCCTAAACGGTAGCGTTTAGCAGGGGCCCAAGTCGCGACAGTGGGTCTCAGGGTCGAACCCGCCATCCCAAGGGCCCGGCACACAGCTAATGGCGATCCCGGACTCCTCCCTCCATGCAGGTGCGCGTCCTATTTGGACCGGACCCGGGCGCACCGTTTCCGAATCATGAACTCTAACAATGAGACAACTAATTAGCCAGCGCCTAGGGCGCTTCTGCCAAAAATACACAAATGAAGTGAAATTATCGAGTTCAGTATCGCAACCTTTGTCAAAGTGAAATTGTAGAAACTGCTCCGGATTAAGTCAGATTTAGTGAAATTGTTTAATTAAGAGATAAGAGAAACAGTGTCGGCTAAGTAAAATGGAATGAAATTTTCATGCACAATTCTTTAATTAAAGACAGTTGAATATATATACATGTAGCTAAACTGAGTACGATTACAATTTAAAAAACAATAAAATCGATTAGTTTGACAAATCAAGCAAATCTGAAGAAACGTTTATTCTTTCCATCGTGTGACTGGAGGTGTTGGAATCTGAATCTGAAAACTGAAGAAAGATTGAGAAATTACGTAGCTTGTCAAATTTAGTAAAATTGCATAATGAAGAGGAAGGTGAATAAAGTTAGCGTAATTTAGTAAAACTGAAGAAATCGTAACTGAGTGAGTACATACAATTTATTGACTTCGCCAAATCAAGTAAATTAATGTAAATGAAAATTGCATAATTAAGAAAAAATGAATAAGTTTAGCTATATATTCAATAATATTGGTTATTTTCCAAATTGAGAAAAATGTAATAGTTTAAGCCAAATTAAGTAAATTTAAATAAAAGTACAATGAAAATAAACATTGCCTATAAGTTAAACTGGTTATTTTCCAAATTAAGAAAAATGTAATAGTTTAAGCCAAATTAAGTAAATTTAAACAAAATTGCAATTAAAATAAACATTACCTATAAGTTAAATTGATTACATGTAGTTTTCCAAATTAAGAAAATTTGAATTAATTACGCCAAACTATGTAAACCGGATTAAAGTTTGCCAACTCGAGTGAAATTGTCAAAGTTTGCCTAATTAAGAAAAAACTGGACAAAGTTTGTATAATTAAAAAAATGGATTAAAATTTCTCGAAGTTACCGTGATTAAAGCTTGCAAAGTAAAGTAAAAATTGAGTAAACTGGTCAACGTTTTTCAAATCGAGTGAAATTGTATCATTACGAAAAGTTGCCAGAATGGAGTAAAATTGACCCTGGCTTGCCAAATCAAGTGACATTGAACAAAGATTGTGAAATTATGTAGATTGCCTAATTAAGAAGAACCGAATTCTTCCAGCCAAACGTCCAGCAAGGTGGTGTCAATTAAGCGAAATCGATAAGCGGCTGCAGATGAACATTCGGTCACCCCTAGAGCGGTTGGTAGTGGGAGGAGCAGCGAAGCCGCTGGACCCGCCCCCGAAAGGCGCTGAAACAAAGGTAGGCCAGATCAAAGATGAGACCTCAAAGGACCAAGGACCAAGGAATGCTGGGCGAGGAATTGGGCTAAAGAGCATAAAAGCCCAGCGTCAAGGTAGGCAGGAAGCCGAATTTCAATCGTGCAAATTGGTTTTTGCGAAAAAAGGGGTAAGCGGAAGAAAGAGATATTCTTTGAACTGAGAACGATTGTTTACCTCGGAATGCGTCACTCGAGATATCCTTGAGATTCCCGGTGAGAACTCCTTTGTGGAATTAAAGATACAGTACTTCATGGTCCCAAGGCATTTAGGATTATTTCTATTTTCCTATTTTTAGTTTTTCCAATCTGGCGCCCCGTTATTGGGATTGTTGCAGATTCGATCGGGATTCAGACTTGATTAGTTTTAAGCAGTGAAATTCTACTTTCACTGACTTGTCAGCATAAGGTTGAGTGGAATTTCCCCAATGTTCCAGTGACTACACTGCCAGTTCTGTGCGAGGGTTTTCCTTGGGATTCTCGAAGATTCCGTACTGATTCAGAATCGATTAGTTTTGATTTATGAAATTACAGTGTATAATTTCACTGACTTGCGTACGTTTTCTCCAAAATTTCCAGCGAGTGATCTTTTGAAGTTAGTAGGCCTACCGATTGAAATTTCCTTGACTATCCAAAGTTTATTTCGAAGCATTTCGAATCTGGGATTTTCCCGTTCTCTTGGGAGTTTTTTTTTGTTGTTGAAACTTGTAATAAATTTCAAATTTGCTGTTGATTTTTCTAGTTTCATTGGAACTCGCCTGTTTTGATCACCCCGATTTCTCGCCAATTGTATTCCACGGATTTTCGATAAATTTCTCCATTTCACAAAATACTAAATTTCACCGAATCCTTGTATATAATGTGCATGTATAAAATCCCCAATGTAGGCCTAAGATAAGATGTCCCTCTACAGCGTAGCAAATGACATCCTTATTTTTGAAAAACGTCTCAAACTTCTAATTTCTTTTACTTTAATAAAATGGTACAAAAAATTATAGATAAAATTCCTAAAAATCAAACTACATGTAGGCATATATGCTATGCTACGCTAAGGCATTAAGATTTTTTTTTTAAAAAAAGGTACAAAATAGAAACATGTAGGCCTACTGATAAGTCTGAGCCTGTAACATTAAAATTTTTTTTTGGAAAAACCTTACAGAGACAAACACCAGAAAACTCACGCGCGGATCTTCACGGGAATACTGTTCCTAGGTTCGGCCGTTTGAGGGCCAGGTCCCACGGGGCCCAAATCCGACATCGGGCCCCTCACCCCCGCGGAACCCCACTTTTTCCCACGCTGGCCCCTAACGACGGCCCATAAAACGGCCTCGCATCATCTTCCGATTAGCGCTCAAAGATGGCCGCCAGAGATACTGATCTCGCCGCATAATCGTTTCATTAGCCCGTCCATTGTGTGCTCTCTGCGTTCCGTCAAGGGCCCTAAAGGCCCTGGAGCCAGTCTTTGGAAAAAACCCACCTGATTCCTGCAGCTGTAATTGACTCTACCGGCCCTAAAAGCCGTGAAGCTCGTTAACCCCTTTTGTTTCAGCCCCTCACTTATATTGCGGCCATAATGCCATTTCAAGTTGACCGCCAAGGAACAGGTAATAAGCCAATGACGGCGTCTTGACCACAGGATAACCCCATTTGGCAGCATTGTCCCCAGCGCCGTCGCCGGGCCCCTACAGCAGTTCCCAGAGTCGCTACCTGGTTGGGATTAGCGCCAATCGGTTGGGAACTTCGGACGCTGCTGAAGGCCGAATTAGGAAGCACTACTAAGTGCTTTATTGGCGCTGGAGAAATCAGAGACGTTCTTAATGACCCCAAAAAGGGAACCTTTACGACCCCGTCATCCCAACCCGTATAAAAAAAAATCGCAACTGTCGTGGATCACTAAAAAGGGAAATTTTTTTGATTTATTATCTGGCGTTAATGCATTTATAGATCATGGATGTCCCTCTCCTGTTCATTTATATGAACTTTCAATAATGGATCTCGTTGTTCATGGATTTTTTCCCTTATTACCTCCCAGCGTTTATACTTTCTCTAGATGAACCTTGTTTATGGGTGTTCTTCATGGATGTAGTCAATTCATTGACCCTTTTAGATTGTGATCATTTTCGTGGATGTATCTTTATGCATCTGATTTATTGATTTTTCCTTTGAAGATCTTGTGGATGTTGCCAAATGGATCTTGCCTTATGAACCTGAATCGTTGACGGCTGGCTGTTCTTCTGATAATTTCGTCCATTTATGGATGTTCCGTTGGGGTTTCGCCTAATCTAATATTTTTCTGTACGTTTCTTTGATTATTTCATCTATTTCTGACTGGAATTCATTTTTGTTGTTGTGAATTTCTTTTTTCAGATTCTCCAAGAGAATCCCTGAACCAGGTGGCCCCTCGGAGGCGACGGAGGGATCATGGATCCACTGTCCGCCAAGGATCTGCTCTTTGGCATTGCTGGTGAAATTGCTGGGGTCACTTGGCTTCCGATCGACCTTTGACCTCCGACTCTGACCTCCCTGTTTTTTTTCCAGAAATATTGAGAAATGGGGATTTGGACGTCCTGACTGTCAAGAAGGTCCGCTCGCAACTGGAAGAGAAGTTCCAAACTGACTTGCTGGACAGGTAAGAGGTCAAGGCGATGATAACAGAACTACAATTTTTCAAAGTTAATACAAATTTTAAAAAAATTAAAAGTAAATGTGCAATGCAATAATAATTTCGAATACAATAAAATCCCTGCATATTAAAACAATTTGATTCAACTGTATGCCTCTTTATTTTTTTCCCAAATTTTTTTACTATTATTTAGGTGTTGTGTTCTTTTTAAAAAAAAAATACATTTTGACATTATTCGAATAAATTTTTTTCTTAAAACTATTCGATAAAAAGGTGAAAATACGCCTAAATTCTATTATATTTAAAACCAAAAATCCTGTTTTAAGAAATGCACTTGAAATTTCCATTTTTTATCATAGAATATACAGTAATATGTACGTTTTGGTGGTGTTATTGCTAAAATATTTTCCTATTAGACTCTTCCATATGTTCTAGTGCCGAAAACCTAATATAAATTCAAAATTCTAAACAGGAAGCAGGAGATAGACGATATGGTGATGAAAATGCTGTTGGACCAAGAAAAGTTTAAGAATGAGAGCCAGTCTCAGGTGAATTTCTTGCATAATTTTATTTTCGAGTTTTGCTTATTTCGTAAATCATGCACGAAATTGATTCTCTTGAAAAACATTACTTAGGTGTTCTGTTATTTTTTTTTCTTCCAAATAAATACATTTTGATGTTATTCGATTAAAAAAAATCTAAAAACTATTCGATAAAACGATCAAAATACGCCTAAATTTTATTATATTTGAAAAAATGGCTAACCTGAAATTGCGAATAGTAAATAATTCCTACAATTTATGTAGTATAATTTATATTCAATAGAAAGTTTTAAGCCTTTTCGGAAAAATGCTAAAGTTCACTTCGAATAACGAACCGTCGGTTTTGACT
>JAQIXS010006015.1:0-11472 GCA_034700785.1 Rossiulus vilnensis
CCACTGAAATTCATTACTGCGTTAGAACCCTGAATCACAGTCAGCATAAAATACCTACGATGGTACCCTGTAATTCTACACAAAGCAACCATCAGTCTGTAGCATTATTTGCTTCTGCACGTATCATCATTTTTATATTGTGTTACGTTTGCAGTATTAAATATCACACGTTGAGTATTTAGTTTCAGTGCTAGGAAATACATAGTCCTGAGCCAGGCCCATTCACACTGATAAGGGGAAAGGGGGGTGGGAGGTACAACACGCACCTACATCCAAACATAACATCGTATGTGCCCGATTTCCATCCCAAAATACGTTTATGCAGCTAAATACATTAAAGGAACCATTCGATACCTGCTATAGAGGTGAGGAAGCAATTGGGACACCCCTAGGCCTTGTGCAGCGATCATTGACAGTACCACCACAACAACGTAATGCTAATGTGTAGCACATACATTTTGAACAAATTTAGAAAAAAGCACAATTTTTCACTAAGTTGTCGTTTCTTTTTTTCGAAATTAAACGTCGATGGTCTAGCACGTTTGAACTTCTTGTTTAAATTAAATCAAATTAGTGCTAACAATATTTTTGTTTACAAAACTATTCAGTTTTTTCTTGTTTTAAAAAGTTGATTTTCTGACTATTTTATTTAGCTGATAGCTTGATAGACATACATATTTAAAAATATAAAATAAGTAGCCTATGTTAACGCTGACCATAAAAATACAGATGAAGAAGAAAATGCAAGCGGTAGAAACACAGACACGTCAGGTTTTTGACACTTTATTACGTTACGATTTTGCAACATTCGTTTAAACAGTTCCCATAGAGCAGTGGTCCCCAACCTTTTTATCGCCTCGGACCGGTCAACGTTTGATAATTTTACCGCGGACCGCTGAAGGGGAAACGTTGATTGTTTGTATTCTAGATTGTTTTGATTTAATAATTTTAATTTACATGTAATTGTATTTAAACATACCTTCAAAATAAAATACAGCTACACCAAAAAATGAATGCAATGTGATTTAACATTTTAACTCACTAGAACGCTAAATCAATGAGAATAATTTCTTGTTCCTTGGGCGGGCCGGGGGTTGAGGACCACTGCCATAGAGTACATGCACAGTAGGTGGGTGATGGAGAATCTACAGTAGCTTTCAATGTATAGATTTTTTAAAATAGTCCAGATGCGCCAAATTGGCAAAGCACATTTGGGAGCTCAGCTGATGCGCAAGGACGGAAACTGTCAAAACATCATTCGGGGGTTATCGGGACGACTCCAAAGGAGGGTCAACTAATCTTTGATCGACGATTGATATTACACGCAGCAAGATCGTGCACGTCACACGCCGAGCTCAGCAATTTTCGTGATAAAGATTAATCATGAAATCAACGTTCAGCCCTTGACATTAAATAAACGTGGTGGATGAATGCAAAACCAGTGCCAAGCTTTCGGGGGCACCCTGTACAAGATGGCCGCCAGTTATCAAAATACAGAGTCCCCGGTAGGGAAGCAAAGGGTTGATTCGCGATAAAAGCGTTCAATGAACAGATAAACGAAACTGCAGAGTCACTTACGTTTTTCGAGTGGTGGCGCCGATAAGAGCGAATCTTATTGTGTAATTAAAAGTCACTTTTCGTTTCGATTTTTTTCCTTCGTTCCAAAAACAAAATGGCGAATCGAACGTAGAACACGAGAATTCTAGAATTCTGAACCACCGAAGCAGTCGCGTTTGGCCCCCTCAAAATCCCAACGATCCCCTTATTAAAACGAGGTCTTCGTCTCGAATAAAAAACGGCGAAACGTCCGTCAGACTTTGATAAAAAAATACGACACTATAAAGCTGGTCACGCTTTTCATTGCCATTTTATACGTTCGCGGTCAGCTCGATCCATGGCTGGAAATTCGAACGCAGAAGCGGACTCCGGCCTCTGATTGGTGGAGGCGCCCGTGACGTCACTACCACGTGCGCAGACTTTACGTGAGCGCGAGGAGGACGTTCCATCCGGTTGAAGAGAGAGAGAGAGAGAAGGTTAATAAAATATATGTACATAAAATAAAAACAACAAGAAGAGGGATTTACGCCTGCAGAAGGAAAGGTGAGCAAAAGGTGATCGTATTCCTGGATACGTGGAGGGAAATTAATGGAGAAAAGAAATTCCTCCGAAGTCGGATGACGAACTAAAAAGGAGATCCCCATTTTCGGCACCTGAAAAAGTGCGCAAAACCCAGTTCAGGACGTCATTTCGATCGAATAGAAAGTAAGCATCTTCGAAGGTTGAGCGACACGAAAGTGATAAGCAAAATTTCAAGGACTTCGCATTGTCTGATCAGGCAGAAGCAACAATGTCAACACGGGATGGAAAATCACACGTTTTGAATATCGTTGTCGGAAATTGTGCATCCCAGACAGTGCTTGTTAAAAGGTCTAAGAAAGGGGGGGAAACAATGTTTCTTTCTCTCCCCATTCACAACAATAAAATAAAACTTTCAAATTTTTCAAGTTCCATCGCAAATAATGAATGTGTCCATTTTAATGTTAAAGTTGTATTTAAAAATAGTACTGATGAAGGGAAAGCTGTTTGAACATTTTAGTTTACGAATGATTACAAATTATGGATTTTTGTTAACACTTCCATAAAAAATGGTTTAGATATTTTGATATGGTTAGCAAATAAAAGATACATTGTATTTTTTGGTTTGTTTTTAAAACGTTTGCTTAGAATAATAATGAAATAAACACCGCATGTGAATTTTTTTAAATGTGACAAGTTTTTTTTTCTTTTCTTTTCTCTCTTTTCTTCTCCATAAAATAGTGGACCAATGGTCACTTTAAGCCGGTTAAGGTGTTTTTTTTTGTTATATCATTTTCCTATAGGGATTTTTAACCCAAGGTACAATTAGCATGGAGATAACCTGCCGTAGCAAGGAATTTTGGGAAAAATTCATTATATTACAAACCTTAGGTTAACCCTGCCTAATAGCTGGGTTAAATTATGGTTAATCTGCTGTTGTACATGTACAATGCTTTTCCTCAGTTAACTTAAGGTTTACTTTGGGTTTTGCATAACTTTTGTTGGTGCAACCGGCCCTAAGGGGTTAAACCAAATCCAGAAATCAACTTATAGGGAAATAATGTAATTTTACTAAACTATGAATGTTTAAAAATTTAATACTCTTGTTATAATTTTTACAAATATAATTTTTCTGTATTTTCGTATATTCCGTATTTGTAGTCTTTCATCCCCTATAAACACGGCACAGAATCCCCACCCTCGGAGTGCTCCATATGAAAGTTTTAAATATTGCCGTAAAATACGTCTGGATTCACCAACCCAGTATGTTGATGAAAATTCCCTACCACCTATAATTAACCCTGCATTTCGTTGTCGTAGTTCGTTTTCTTAATTAGTTAAAAGCGCATAGTTCCCCGAAATATTTAGGGACTACCTGCACTATACCTCAGTGGGTCATCTTCTCCAAACAGTTTATTGCACATTTCGTCTTAAGTGCCCACACGTAGTTATTCAACCTGGCATAACGCAGTCAAGGTGGTGCTATGGTAGTTTTGGTCCTAATTGCCACATTATTCAAGTGTCCACACCAAGGTCAGCGATAACGTTTGGCAAGAATGCGATTGAACGCAATCGCTCCATCTTAAGGACCCCAAAAAAAGGCAGTCTCACTACGAGCATATACATGAACATGCATTAAATGGTGCAATATATAACTAGAAATTTTAACGGCCAATTAAGCTGAACGATCGATTCCTCGAAATGATGAAGCCCTCTAAGTATTCGGCATGATATCTTATCACACTATATGCGGAATTAATTAATGAACGACAAGCAGAATAGATACTTTGTCTAAACTGCCATTCAATTTTTTTTGTTACAAACAGCTATTCAGTTTGCAAAATACGCAATGATCAAAGTTAATCAGTTTCATAAAACTTAAAAGCCCAGAGTACGACACTAGCTGATACGATTCCACAATGGTCATACATGTATGCTGAAAGTTTTCAAAATGCATCCCTATTTTATTGATAACAATAAAAAAGGAATATAGTGAAGCAAATTCTGAACTGTATTCGGAAAATAACTATTACACGTTTCTTTTTTTTTAGAAAACAAACTATGTAGTTTGTATGTAGCATATATGCATGTTCAAAGCTGTCTTGCATATCAGATCTCTCAATATGAGTTTTTTCATGGAGTAAAAATATGCAATATACTTTCAGGTTAGGTCTTATTTTAATAATAGAAGCGGAAAACTCGAGAACATTTCAACTATACAATCCGTAACATTGCCAAACAAGTGGAATGATTCACAACAAAAGTAAAGATGACATCGTATTTTTTTTCCGGGCGCCTTGATGGTGGTTTTCAGGATCCTGGTTACGGGCATAAATTTAATACTTGAAAAGAATCATTCTTACCATTAATTTGGCAATGCCCGGTTAATCACATAAGCGGCTGGAACTTTCCAGAGGTAAAAAACGACGAGGATGTTGTCTGGATAAGTCACCATGATTTGATGGCATTCCCCAAAAATATGATACATACACGTTTCATTACTACTACTACTGTACGCCGCTAGTGAACATTGCACCTTGGTGATTGCGAACTATAATACCAATCGCTTAGGTTTCATTTTCTTTTATCAACACTTGGCATCCAGCAAAACATCTGTGTAGTGCATGTATCTGCTCTGGAGATCTTAAGTTACACATGCATGTATAGAATGTTTAAAGGAAAATCAATTGATGTACAGAGTTTAAGGTCCGTAATGGTAGAAACTGACCATTTTTTATTAAATTAAAATGAAACAGCTGTTGAATTTACATGAACATTGCTGAATTGAGCAGACATCTGAGTAGGTGCCGCCCACCATGCACCATAATTATCAGTCTGAGATTAATATCATTTCTTTCCTTATATTGCAAGTTTGCCTATTCAAATGTAACAATTGCGGATTCTTATTTGGTTATAGGGCCTATATGGGTTGGGAAAACAATGGGGAATTACGCCAGTTAGCCAAATGGATGATGCAATCATCATGATGGTTTTACAAAATTCCACCTGAACTGCCTACCATGTATACATTTTTACTCGTACCTTTTTAATCCACTTATTTATTAGGAACGCTAAATTTATTTCCCACCGTGTAAATTTGGTCATCCGCAAGGCCATACAAGGGTCTATTATATTTCTTATAATTTGTAAATGTCCCGTTTATTTATACATATAGAATAAAAAATAAAATAAACAAACATGGAAAAATCCAGTGTGATACTTCCGTAAGCAGAGTTTTTTCCCCGCAATGAAACCTCTGAAAATATCAGATTTTTTTTCATGCTTAATTTTTTTAAATAAACATTTCAATTTATAATTATTAAATTTAAAATACAGTACGGCCGGCCTTTTTAAATGATATGAAATTTGATAGGAAATAGTGGATGACGAATTCTACTAGGGAAAAAAAATCAACGAGCATTGTTTTCATATTATGGAAATTTTTATGATGTAATCTATATGCCTATATAGGCTACAGTATTTAATGACATTTTCAAGTGGACAAAAAAATGACCAGAAACTGGCTGAAATATTGACCAGTCAATTATTGCCCGAGAAATAAAGACAGAAATAAAATTTGACAGGGAAAAATCTGACCACTATCCAGTCTCCCCAAAAACCATTTCTCAGATTTCCGTATGTATATGTACATGTAGGTTGGTCACCTCTTGGCTAGCGTCTCTCCAGAATGATGGTTTGACACCAAGGTCGGCCCCTATTGTGGAAATCAAACAATAACAGCAGTGATAATGGCCACTAACACGGTATACTTGCATCGATCAGCGATTATAATTAGTCGACTATATTTGCGTGGAGCCAGTCGGCAACAATGAAAATGCGAACATAAAAAACGAAATTCTTCCATTGAATCCAGCGAGCTTCGCTATTATCTGACACCTTTCCTCGGCATTACAATACGACCTTGTTCACTCATACAAAAATCATCAAAAGGCTGGGAGACAAAACAATCATCAGTTTTAAAATATACGTACAATAAAAAAAGGTATATCGTCTTTGGTCAGGGCTGCGATGAGCCGAGCGATAAGAGCTGCTTTTTCCGACCATCATTTCCGTATTTCTTGGACCTTGTCTCAAGAATGGCGGAAGAAGAAATAATAATAATAGTGATATTTTTTTTAAAAAAACATTTATTAAAAACGTATAAATTTACAAACATGAGTCAACTGTATCCGGAATTTCGAAGACCTTGGCGCTTTTTTTTCAAAATGAGTTATTATAGTATCATCAACCGCATCATGAAAGGCACATTATTATTATTATTATCATCATTATTATTATGGGAAAAGCCCACACAGTGCACAGCCGAGACATTTATAATGTATTCACAGTATAAAAAACGTCTGAAATGGCGTTACCTGAAAATACATTACTTGCAAATAAAAGTCGGTTAAAAGTGATAATGTAGATGGACATTGGATGGTAAAAATATGCATCGTCACTGAGACACGAAATTTACTCGTTAAATATTTCATATATTATATTGTGCGGGATTCGTCACGGCGAAGGTCGTTTTAATCAAGAATCTTCCATGGATGGTTTTTATATCGCTCACTAATTATATACAATTAAATACGAGGCAGGATAATTGCAGCTTTTCTATGTCATCGATACGTCTAGCTATCGATTATATGCATTCCGAAAACTAGTACTGTATATGTACCTGCAACATATGAAGTACAACCAAATTGCAAATTGGCTCAGCAACAAGAGACACTTATATAGTGCACAAATGCACTCAGCACGATTGAGTACGAAGAAATATTTTCATTGCAATTTGTTCAAAACTTCCAGAAAATCAGTTTATTTGTAGCCTTCTGCATTGACTATTATTGCACGGTGTCTAAAGTATTCGTTTCTGCAAAATCATGGACTTATAATGGCTAAACATTTTGAACGATTTTTAATATACATGTACATGTAGGGCGCTTTAAGACGTTTTAAAGTTAAAACTAATGAACAAAATGTTTCGTTTATAATTCATCATAAATAGTTGTTAGCATGTTAAGAATAAATAAAAACAAATAAACATGCTTATGCATTTTTTGCTTTAGTGTTATTACTTATTACCAATCGTATAGGTTATCTATTTTTCCCCCGTGAAGAATTCGTCGTCCATTATACAACATATTTTTTCTAATAAATAAATAAACATGGGGAAAAAAATCCTTATTTCAGTGAGGATGAAAACCTGTTTTTGGTGGTTGCAGGCTGGATTTTTCAAGATTTGGGATTTAGAAACTACATCAAGGTTCGCGCTAATACTTCCTGACTTTCCCTGACACAACCAAGTAAAAATTTTCCGCACTTTATGAAATTAAATTCTGTAGCAAAATGGTTCATTGATAACAAACCATCCGCCATTTTCAGCTCTTGTAATTTCTGGGCAAATGTATTTTTATCAGTAAAATAAACGAAACGATTAACCTTTATAGTACTTTTGAGTACCTTCCGTTGGAATTGCCGCTCAAAATTCATTACATATTCATAATGGATTCCCTGACTAGCGCTGATTGGCTGACCAATGTTCCTTTCCCTGACATGTACAGATACATGTATAAACCGGTGAATGCCCAATTCTACATGGAGAAAAAACCTGATTGAGCATTCCAGCAGGTTAGAGTAGAGTATAAAATATTTTTTAAGTATTTTCCTAAACTAACCAGTGATTAAACCAAAGGCAGAAATATAATTGAACTTAATGTCCATATAATGCCTTTAAATACCTGTATTTATATGACTATAAAACAAAAATCAGGCCGTAATTGTTGAATCTGGAAATGGAGGAACATGGACTAAATTTATGGAGCCCTTAAGATGGTCAGTCAGCACTGACCATCAAAGACACGCGAAACTGCTTTAAAAAATATTAATAATAAAACCTACTGTAACGTGAACGTCACCTTCAAACAATAATTAACCAAAACCGAAAAAATATCTAGGGCCAAGTTCAGTGTTCCATTAATATTATGATGCTTGTGTTCGTGTGCCACATTAGGAGAGCGTGAGGTCATGTGCAGCGAGACCTACAAAATGTGAATGAGGAGGGGTAAGGGGTTTAAGGGGAGGGGAACCACTTTCGATACAAATTTGCCCTCAAAAAGTCGACACCATTTATAGGGAGAATGGGAGAGAGAGAGAGAGAGAGACTCATCTAAATAGCTTTTGCAGTCAGGAGGCAGACACCTGACTACCTATATAAAAACCCTATAACTTCTTAATGCGTTCTTGTTTTCTAATTTCTCAAAATTAGAACTTTTGCATTGGCCCGAGGATAAACATTGCCTCTATTTGTATGGATACAACTCTGACTGGTTCGCTGTTGGGTTTTTTTTAACCAGTCGATACAACAAAAAAATCTAGGCCTATGTCATATTTTGGCTTTTGGACGAAGCAGCAGCAGCAGCCCTACATTTAAGATAATGGTGGTAACGAGTCGCACGCACCGATTCAGATTGAGTGTGAATGTCAGTGTCACGAATGAAATGAATCCCAAAACCTCGTTTCAATTTCGCTCAAAATCACCTACATTTAAAAAAAAAACGGTGCCGCCCTTTGTATATACCGAGAAAATCTCTTCTCATGCAACGGACGAGAACATGTGATGGAGAACATGGTAACAAATAATAACAAAAATAAAACTACAACGTACTAGTAGGCTATATCGGAGTCAAGATGTAATTCGAAACGAAAATACGAAATTTATTCATCCGATTCGTAATTTATCTATTTTTTATTCTTTCAGAAAACCCCTCTCGACTTGACCTCATTGTATCGCGTTGTGATAAATGCCAATTTTCGCGCACGCACCTACACGTACGTGTATTTAACAGTTTTCGATACGGAGACAATAAACGAACAATAAATAATCGTTGGCGAGACATGCGCGTATCGCTTTCTGCAATATCACGCTGGAAAACTGCGCCGGTTGAAAGATTGAAATCGACAATTTTTCCTCAGGATTCAGGGCTGTCTGACGTCACGCGACGGAAGTGCATGAGAAACGAAAAATGGCAGCTAGAAATGTCAAGGATGACAACATTCCCTATTTATAGACAAAAGATAGGGGATCGGTGGATATCGCCAAACGCGTTAATTTCCGGGGTAAATACACCTTGGAAAAAAAAGCCTAACGACAATCGGTCGCACCATTAAGCAGCATTAATCGCGGATTAACAATAGATGTCCATCAAAAATTATTTGTATAGTGGCCTAGTGCTGGCTCAGTGCACCAGGGACTGTCTTTAAAAACAAGGATTAACTGTCCATAAACATTTCATTCTGCAAAGCCCAAAAACCTTGAGTCTAGATTCGGAGGTGGCCTTTCAACAAAATTGGCGTTGGTCATCAAATGACCAGTGGCTATGCTGCAGCCACCCCTTACCACATGGCTTATCTTTGCTGACATTAGGGTACTGAGTTGAATTCAATCTTTCTGGATTTGTCACCATTTTAATAAGGGGGCATCCACAAAAGACGTCCTGCAATTTTCATGATTGTCAGACAAATCCCCCCGAACGTCTTGTCCGATTTGGAGAAATGCTTTCACATTGAGCAACGCACATGACATTAATTTTATTTACAGTTTAAACATCTGATCGACACTGATGACACCATAACCACATAGATCAGTAAACCAGATAATCACTTTTACCCATTTTCCAGCCACTTCTTTTCTCGTAAATTCAAACTGAAATCTTGGCGTCCACATTCCCCTTTGGACGTCAATTTAATTCAATACAGCACCCTACTGTCAGCAAAGATACGCCATGTGGTAGGGGAATGTAATCCACCAACCCTTATTACTCAAATTGATGGTCACCATCGTCATTGTCAAATCGAATTTCTGTTAGCTTAATGCTATCCATTGGAAGATAATTCTAGCGTCTGATGGCATCCAAGAAAAAAAAATGACCAATAGCATGGATACGAACGGATATTGCTCGGATTTGCACAAGTGGGTTTGAATGTTAGGTTCTACCACCTCGGTGGTTTCGTCTTCTACGTAAGATCCCTAACGACTCTGCAACGACATGCGAAACTCACCAGCTTTCAGGTGTGCAAAGACGTCCTAGTCCGTGGACGAGAGAGTGGTCAAGCCCCTACGATCACCGCAGAGTGGAACTTCAACAACAAAAGCAGTTGGGTGTTGTTGGGTCAGCAATGTGCAAGGTCCGCGATCAACAGGTTGGCATCGACCGATGGACTGGTGCATTTAGCGAATATCGATCCATGTGCATAACAGTATTTTGTAAGACGAGAGTGAGAGTGCGAGTGTCAGCTCAGTCTCACGTGTTCACCGACAATGGCAGGTGGGAGCATTCTTCGGATTCGATATATATATGTATATTAAAAAATAAATAAAAAGGCGGTGAGGGACGATCGACGTTTAAAAACAAAAGCCTGCACGAAATTTCAACGCACGTAGCCTAAATAGCGGTTGAATTTAATCGTGCGAGTGAGAGCGTTGTCTGTCTGAGAGGAGAACTGGCTCGACGTCGTGCTCTTGTGTTTTGCCAAAAACTGTGCCACCATTTCATGATTTTTAGACCATCGGTACACACGCTGACCCTTTTACATATGCTTACCGAAAACACGTGTGATATGTGTCTCGGAGCGGACTGCACCAATCTCCGGTTAGCGAATTTCTCTGGAACCGATTATTATTAATTTATTTATTATCACTACCGAAATTTATTTTATTTCCACCTCATACTGCCCCCACTCCTTTCCCACTCGAAAACTCCGTACTCTTTTATTATTTTAAAATTGTCCATTTATAAAAAATAAAAATAATAAACGAACAAAGAAATCCTAATCAAAATATGGTAGAACTTATTGAATGTAAACTTTCCAATAATTATTTAAGAAAATAATTAGGAGTAATCTGGATACCTTATTTTAAGGGGTAAAACGTGTGTGACAGATAGAAGCGCTTCTCTTATCGTTAAAGATAACAACATGGAAAAATCTTAATTTTAAAAAGTATGGAAGCGCTTGTTCAATCAAACTTTTCAATAATTATTTAAGTCGATAAGTATTCAAGAAAATAGTTTAGGACGTTGGAAAAATCCTAATTGAAAACATGTGGACGCTCTGGCTTAATCAAACCTTTCAATAATTATTGAGAAAATAATTAGGACGTCTGGATACATTTTTATTTTAAAATAAGACATGGAATAAATATTAATACAAAACACATGGAAGCGCTTGTTTGATGAAACATTTGAATACAGTCGAACCTCGCCATAATGAACCCGGGTTATAGTGAACATTTTTAATGGTCCCGACGGGACTCCCATTTAACTACTGTTATTTTATACGCTTTTAGTGGACAGCTGAGAAAATGGCAGTTCGGTTATAGTGCACTCAATTGCC
>JAQIXS010006016.1:0-11469 GCA_034700785.1 Rossiulus vilnensis
TGTCCATAAAGGTATGGACATCATAAAGGATGACCCTGACACTGAGCAGTGCATTGAGAGACAAAAGCATGGTAAAAACCATTGCCAGCTAGTAATTGCACATTTAATACATGTATATTAATGATAATTGTAGATTAATTCGTATTCGTAACTCATACACAGCAATTACATGCAAGTGCATGATCACGTACGTAGTTTAAGGTCTAATGGACTGTAAAAAATGTTAATTCTATTAAAATAACGCCAGAAATATTTAAAGAGTTACGTAAGTAATGAGTGAAAGTTAGTAAACTTTAACCATCGATCTGACGTAGAATTCACTGAAAATGTATTGTTTTTACTTAGTAATTTGAAAATGGTGCCAGAATAAAACGTTGTCATCAAGCTCCAATAGAGGTCGCTACTAGTTAGCCCGTAATAAATGGCGACTTGATTAAAAAAATGGCGCCAAATTATGATACGAATTACGTTACGTATAATTCTCGATTTATCTAAGGTTGACAATACGTTTCGAAATATATTCAGAGAAAAGAAAGCATATCATCGCTAAAAATATAGTTGTTTTAAAAAGCAAGATATTAAGAGCTGTTTGAAATATTTTCTTTATTTTAAACTAATATCAATGAATGAATGGGTTTGACCATCTAAAAACGGATACATTGGAGGTGATTTTTATTATTTAAAAAAATGATAACAAATCATGAATCATTTTTGTTTACAAATGGAAGTTCAAATGCAAAATGAAGGGAACGCTGTGCTAGAAATGTATTAAAAAACAAACTAATCTCAGATGTTCAGTTTCCAACATGTTCCAAGTATGTTCAGGATTACAATTTTCAATAATAATTATTAATATTATTATAAATAACGTAGATATCTTAGTTTCCAAGAAAGTATTGTTTTGCAAAATGAGTTTACTAATTTTCCAAATTTACATTTAAATGTTTTCCCCTAATGAGAGGGGTAGGGGCTTAACCCCACCATTCTCTTGTGCACGGCCTTTTAACAAATCATTAATGTAGGTTTGATCCAAGATGAGGTGATAACGTCATTTACCCACTTTGTTACGGGGATATATCGATTTTCAGACCTTCATTCCACCTGACAAATGTTTTCTGACAGTAGGGCACTGAGTTGAATTGGATTGGCAGTCATCGTCCACTCCCAAATGACGTTTTTCTTATCGATTGAATGGCCGAAGGACGTAATTATGGGTCGTGCATATTTAATAATTGTTGATGACAGAAAAAAAGCCAATGGAACTGACTTTACAAATACACGTACACGCCTATGGATATTGATTACTGCATTTGGCTGTAACAGTAAAACGCTGACCTTGAAGTTGCTTTGACCTGCAAAATCTGGACACGAATGCGAACACATGCCCAATTAATACTCGTAGTAATAGCTGGTTTGTGCGAGCGTAGAAGTGGTCCAATCGAATGGATTTCCGTATCGATTGAGTGGTCACTCTTGTGTCGGCGTAACTGTGGAAACGGACATCACAACAAGAACCTTGTTGTCGAGATTGTGGTTGCGTGGCGAATGTCCAGAAGACAAAACACAGGAACGAAACTAGTGCCCACTGGTCAACTGGGGAAATTTCGGATAGCCGCATCGTTCTGGGATATTTCGGAAGAAACCAAGCATTCACATTTTTAAAAAAACAGGTGAGTTTTCGAGAAATTGAATCCAGTTTTCACGATTGTGAATTAGTGTGTTAGTTAGGCCTTGTGAGGAGAACCAACCCGGTGCTGAAATCATGAAAAGTCAGGAAATTTGCGTTTTAGGGTTATTGCTTTTTAGGGTCATGTTTTTACGGTTGTTGCAAATATTACAGCGAAAGTGTTTCATAAAACACCACCTGGATTTGGTATGAGGGGCCTTGCATAAAGGACTTTCGTTATTAATATCTCCAAAAAAAATTATATTTGGCCCAAAATATGCTTAATTTTTTATAAATAAACGGGATATTTTTAAAATATATCAGACCCTAGTGGACGAATAATTTACACGGGAATTTTTTTAAAAGTCATAATAAGTATTTGAAGCAAATATGTAAAATTAATTTGCATGTTGGCATCATTTTGGGTAGGGATTGAACATAAAGTTAATAAAATTGCCATTGAAAACACTGATTGAAATTTGTAGTCCTTGAAAAGCCTTTGAATTTACACAACCCAATCCTGCAGATAGGTAAAATTATTGAAACCTGAGATAATGCATTATATTGTACATCATATCGTTTTATTCTACATATACGTGTTTATTAATCATTACTTTTGTAATGCTTATGTTTTGAGGGTCACTGATCAGTGTCATTTTTCGAATTTTAAAATTTCCAGGAGCAGCACTCGAAATCATCAATGGAAAAGTTGGGCTCGGCGACTGCAGTCCTAAAGAGGCATGGACTGACACGAAGCGCCCTTCAGTGGCAATTTATGAAAGTTTTATTCACGGCTCTTGTGTTTCTGGCGCAGTTTGAACGGACGTTGAGCGATGAAAGTGGTAAATAACCGTAAAATAATTTTCTTGTTTCGCTTCACCCCCCACACCAGGCCTGGTCAAACTAATTATGAAAAATTCCTCCAACACCAGGGGTGGGCAACCTATTCTTCTACAATGGTTGTGGACTTGTCGTCGTAATTGGAATTAAAGAATTAAAATCATGAAACTCTGCTAGACCTCATTAGCGTTTTATATCAGCATATTCGGCATTTTTTAGAACATTTTTTGAAAATCAAATTTGATTTTGCTGATGGGAACGCCATAGGCGCAATTTGAAGAACAATCACAAATTATGTATTTGCGCCTACATTTTTTTAAGATAAATTACTTCAGAAACTTAGTTAAGGGAGCCTACATTTTGCAGAAAACGTAATCACGAATCATGCGGAATTTAAAATATATTTCTTTAAAAAAATTATTTAAATATTATTGTCTAATAGTGGTCTTTTCACCTGAGTAGACCATCGTCCATATCGTACTATGTTTGTTGGAAGGTGAACTTATTAGCGCACTAGTAAGCTGACTCGCCCTATTTCATGCGTAGGTGGCTCAGAGACAGTGTCTCCTGGCGGCAGCACATCCACGCTATCATTGTCCATCGCCACCGATATTTCTGGAGCAACATTGCGGGCTAGCACATCCAATAGAATTGCTGATACCACATCAAGTGTTGGATCTGATCCATCGTCTGCAGCCTCTCCAGGAGTGGCATTGACGGCGAGCACTTCGAATGGCATCGCTGGCCCTTCACTAGGTGGAGAAAGTACTTCCATCGCGGTGCAGCTCAGTTCCTCTGGTGCAAACCTGGCAATTTCAACAGCCATGGCATCAGATGGAGGACAAACACCTCCTGTCGCTGCAGACACTACTGCTGCAATTGGTGCAACGACAGTAAAACCCGATTCAGTATCCTCCTTTGGCAGTCTGGCTGTCTCCACTGATAATGCGGTGCCAATGCCAATAGAAAATAGCAATTCGACAACGTCTATTGGCAGTTCTACAACGTCCAGTGACAATTCAGCAACGTCCAACAGTAATTCTACAACGTCCAATGGTAGTTCTACAACATCCAACAGTAATTCTACAACGTCCAATGGCACTTCAGCAACATCCAACAATAATTCCACAATGTCCAATGGCAGCTCAGCAGCGACCAGTGATGGCAATTCTACAGCGTCCAATAGCACTTCGACTACAAATAAGGGCAGTGAAGCAACGAGCAATGGCAGTGTCTATGCAGCTCCTCCAACACGACCAGATCCAGATGCGCAGAACTCGAGTACTGCTGCTTCAGGCCAAAGTAACAACGCCACGACAACTGGCAATGCCGGAAGCAACTCAACTTCCGGAAACTCATCTGCAAGCAGTAATACCACCTCTGCCAATAACAGCAGCAGCACCACTGGAAACACAACATCAGCTGCTTCAGACCATGGTAATGGCACTTTCGGCAATGGTACAGGAAGTAACACCTCTGGAAACGCAACAACTGCTACGGGCCATGGCAACAGTACTTCTGGCAATGATACACGCAGCAGCACATCTGGAAACGCAACAACGACTGCTACAGATCATGGCAATGCCACTTCTGGCAATGCAACAGGCAGTAACACAACAGCAACTGCTGCAAATCATACCAATGGAATTTCTGGGAACGATACAGGAAATAACACCTCTAGTAACGCAACAACAACTGCTATAAACCATGCTAATGGCACTTCCGGCAACGGTACAGGAAGTAACACCTCTGAAAACGCAACAACTGCTACGGGCCATGGCAATAGTACTTCTGGCAATGATACAGGCAGCAACATCTCTGGAAACGCAACATCAACTTCTACGAACCATGGCAATAGCACTTCTGGAAACGCAACAGTCACAAGCAGCAGCAATGGAACGACCAGCGGCAGTGGCGCAGGAAACAGTACTTCCGGAAACGCGACGAATGCGGCCAATGGCACTTCCGCTATCGCTGGCAGCAACGCGACAATAACGACCAATGCCACCATGGGTAATGGCACTTCTGGAAACGGCACAGGCAGCGCCAACGCCATGGACAAAAACAGCGACAATTCAACGGATTCTGGAGAGTACGATGGCGATGGCGCTCCCATCGTCCCCGCGGCTGATTCCTCTCCCCCAAACTACCTCCTTCTGGTCACCGTCCCATCAGCCGCTGGCATTTTCTTCTTCATTGGCATCTGCCTTTGCGCCACCAGGAACAACGGATGCTTGTGCCAGATATGCTCTGGAAATACTCCCAAGGCAATGCCTTAGTCTTAAGGGGGTTGGTTTTGCTAACGAAATGTTTACTGCGGCCATTCCAACAATAATGCACAATAGTTCCAAAAATTTCATCAATAAGATTTTAAAAACAAAGTGACAAAGTGTCTTTAAGACACGAGAGGGGCCAGTGAGATTGTCAGGTCCAAATATTGATGCATTCACTGAATCGCTTGATTTAATCTTAGACATAATAAACAAGAATCTAGTGTTGAAGAGGGCTAAAGCACTAGAAATATAAAGGGATATCCATAAAGGACGTCCAGCTTGGGTTGGAGGGCTGGGGGTTCTACATAAAAAATCGGACGATCACCGACTAGAGGGGGTAGAAGTCAGCAATTTCAGGCGTCCAACCTGTCAGCAGCGACCACTCCTCCAGGATGATAAACCCATCCAAACCAGTATATGAACATGACGTCATTTTAGGTCATTTTTTGGAATATACGAAATCTCATCTCATAAAGATGTCTTGTACTAGTCATTTTCTCCCAATTTCATTACTTATTTGAAAAGCAACCAATTTTCGTCATTTCCCAGGTATTTTTTTTTATCTTAGTTTCTCAATGACGTCATTTTTAATATTTTTATCTTTCAATTATGACGTCAAAAAGCGAATGAACTATAAAAAAATTTCACGTCAGATTACGCGGAAATGTGACGTTATTTCGGTTGAGATTTGACGTCATTCAGTTTGGAAGTAAGACGGCACTTATAATTGTTTGGAACATTATGACATAAAGTTTTGGTTCTTTTTCTAAGCAAAAAGACGTAGTTTTTGTCTAAATCAACTTACTAGCGTCATTTGGTCGGAATGAGAAGAGTAAAGGTGAATATCTAGTCTTACTTATTGTGGATATTGGCATATTGTGGATTATTCCTTTTAATGTAAAAATATAGGCAAGATTACAACATTTAAGAGCATGGGTATATTTGAGAATTCTTAACATTGCATATATGCGTTTTATTCCTGGACATATTAAGAACATTATCAGACATTTTTCTAACGTCATTACTTCATATTGTTTCAGGCAAATGTTTGCAAACGGATAATGTGTGTGTAAAAGGATGCGTGTTTAGACCAGGAGTACGTGCCATGAATTAAGGAACTATTTCGAAATGTCATTCGGTGACATTCAAACGGAGGCTGTTTTAATCCTTTTAGCTGCATTGTGACAACGTTTGACTGTTTAAGAAGAAATCAGTTGAAACTTAAGAGAAATTACAGTAGTAATTGAGAATTTTGTTAAGACTTTAAAACGCTGTTGTTTTTTCTTCAAATTTGTCTCGAATGAGGGCAGATCATTTCTTTATAAGACTTCCTCAATTTCTACCAATGCTGTTTAAGCATATTAAAATTAACGAGAATGAAAATTAGTTCAGTGTTATTTACGTTTATAATCTTTATGCCCGACGAATCTGTGCCATTGTGGTCCGGTGAATTTTCAAAAGTGGTCACATTAAGCTTTTGAATTTTTTTTGAACATTTTGAAAATTACCTTTCCGTACCTTATGCAGAATAATATTGTTAGGCATTGCTTATTTTATTGGGAAAAGAATTGATTATTATTTTCCACAATATGCGCCTTATTCGAGAACGTAAACTGAAAAATATACCAGAATAATTAAATATTGTTAAAATGTTAAGGTTTTAATATTGGTTTTAGCACTTCTTCCTTTTTTTACTTTATCAAGAGTGAGTTTACCAGTGTGATATTTTTTTCTTAGAAGTTAGGTTTCTCACTAAGCGACGTGAATAGAGAATTTTAGTTATTCCACGAATTTTGTTGAATTGGTTTTTTAAATGAATTTAAGATGCAGAATATATTTTTCATCAATGTTTTTGCGTGCCCTTATACTGCAATGCGTCGATCATAGAGTGCGACTCACCCTGTATAAAAAATGCAGCAATGCCATGTTTACGACCTGTGTACATTTTTTAATTTATAATGTTAGAGAATAATAAAAAATGGAGTTGATGCAATTGCGCCAAATTGAACTACACGTTTGCATATCAAATATATTGAATAAAACGGGTTAATAACTGCAGGTGGTCAGCAAGAACGCTGTGCACTTTGTAAGTAAAATTTTTAGTGAACATTTTCATAATAAGGGCATGTTCACTGACTAATTTGCCTTCGCTTTTTTATTTACAGAAATTCTCAGAAAAATGAAACCGGATGGACAAGCTTTGAAATGTTTAAATCTCAGTTTAATCATCAGTGAAGGAACTTACATGTAAGTCACTAAACGTTTAATGTTTGTGATGAATGTCAAGCCTTATTTGTGTTTATAAATATATGTAGAGTAATTTAGAAGGCTCATGCGATTATGGTAAAATATTCGTGCAAAATTAATGAGTAAAAAAAGTTATTTTTATTGCTAGCTTGACGTTTCATCACACGAGGATTTCCGATTCGTTATTTCCCATAAAAGTTTATCCGCAATCAGCAGGAAATCGTTCAATAACAAGACGCCAAGAGATATTTTAAGAATAATTTTTTGATCAAAATCTTAACATTAACGTCGCAATTTTAAGAATATTCCATTTTGCAATTTGGTAATGTTCGATTGGTTTGATTTCTTGGCATGATAATTTCTTTCTTCCAAGTATCAAATGAGGAAAGTGGATGTTGGAAAATGAAAAAGTAACTGGTCAATAGCCCTACAGAAAACGCAAATCTCTTCAGATGTTTTATGCAGATTTTTTTTTTCATTTTGCAAAGAACAGGAATAGCAAGCACTCGCAAATGCTCGTATGACGTCACTGGACTTAAAAATAAAAAGGAAAAAATGCCTTTTTATGCCCGAAGGTTTAACCCCTTTATTTTCATTTTGGGATTCCCCAGTTGCAAATGTAAGGCCAATGACGCCAAAATATTCGTTATATTAAAGGTTGAAGAGTTCAACGACAACTTATGTTTTGGGCACTTGGGCAATATGAGATCGTTAAAACAAATCATGTGTCATCGATTGAAAGTTATGAGGTAACATTTATCGTTACTTGAGCTTGTTAACACGTCTTTGGAAGTTTCGCTTCTGCATTATTTGCTTCTCATGACGTAACACCAGGATCCGGTCTTGACAGTATTATTAGGTTTTCTCTTGACATTGTGGTGCATCCCCACAATTAAGCCACTACTGGCGTTCGATAATGACGCAATTTTCAATTGCAAAACCATGAATGTTAAAGAGGCGCACATACAGTACACGCAGCGGGTATTCCGTGGGATGAGCAGGTAGATGCCGCCTTTGAATTTCAACGGGAGGAAAAACAATTTTTTTTGGCGGATTTCCATCGCAAACATGATAATCGTTTAATTCGATGAGCGTGAAAAGCGCAAGAGAACGTCTGCGGGAACAGGAAATGCTCCCCGAGATGATGACGTCACCAATTTCCCCACATCCGGCACTGATTTGAATCACCAACGTCTGAACGCGCCGCTCTCAAAGAGCGCTCTGTTCGTGCGGCGCACGCGCCACCGAGAGCGCTCTCGACGCGCTACGTCACTGCGAACTCCTTTTTAAATGGGGTTTACAGACGCGCATCGAGCCATTACGCCGAAATTGTTCGCCCCAGGCTCATTTCTGCTCGGGTTTTTTAAAAACGATTTGTTGTCCGTCGTGACGCGATTCGCATACTTGAGCCACAGGTGAAAACCGAACGGCCTTCAAAGAGGCGTTCGAGTGCGGAGGCTGCTCCATTAGAACGAAGAGCTTTGGAATCATCGCGTTCGGTTCGGCGTTCTAGAACAGTGTTTTTCTTCCACTTCTTCCAAGATCAGAAAAAGTGAGTCCGGTGGGAAAAAACTGGTCTGTTAACAGCATTAAAACGCCGTCAATATTCGGCCGATGTCCGAGTGATCGTCCGGCCACCAGCGACAGAGGACTACCACGATGGAGGCATCGCAAGCCGGCGAAAATCCGCTGATCGAAAGCATCGTTCGCCACACTGATGACATTCCGTGTTCGGCGCTCAAATCGAAGGCCTTGAAAAAATGTCGAGAATTTCTGATTCGGGGCGGCGAAAGCATGAGCATCGTCACCTTCAAAGATGTTGCCAGCCATGAGGTAAGTCAGACGTGCTAGAAATTTGCAATTCGTAAAAATGATGGGCTCTCCGTAAACATTAAAAATCATTAAAATCAATGACAAAATGCTCCAAACCAATTTTTCCTAAGTTGTGATTTAGTTGTTGTTACATTTTAGCCAATGGCATTTCCTTAGTTGATAGCATGTATAAACAAAACTTAAAAATGCGGGTGCCAAATTATCATTTATGATCTAGCCTTTAATAAATTTCGCCTACGACGTTCGTCTTCATAAATACTGCATGTATTTCTATGCAAAACGTCTTGAATAGCTAAGGAAAATTATTCATTTGCGATTTGATGTTTATTTCTATCCAAACTCTTAAGAGCATGTTAACTAAACGACATCTTTTGTGATCTATAGAAAGGTTTTGAAAAATTGTGCCTATGAAGCTTTCTAAACAAATTTGTGATATACTGTAGAAAACCAGCAAACGATCATTGTGACTGTTATCATTGGATTTTAAAAACTACGAGCAGTGTTTCATTCATTGATGTGAGCAATTAGCGTAACAAATGGCATAAAATTGACGTTGGTCTGCATTTTTTCTAAATTGCATAACACATGATTACTAGAACTTATTTACATGTATATGCTGAAACAATTACTTCTGTATTGCAAGTTGGATTGGTGATTTTTAAAAACTAGTACATGTATCTATAATTTTACTGGCGTTGTGAATAAGCATGGGAAAGAACCGGGTTAGGACTCTGATGTGAATTTTTTATTTGAAAGATATAATAAATACTTATTAAGGTACACGAAGAAAATGATGTATATAGCCTCGGCATCTGAATTTGACCATAATCACTGTTATCATACATGTATATATAGAAAAAAAAAAAAATACGAAGTTATTCCTGCGTTCACCAATAATATAAAAGCGGATGATAACCAGATGTTAGCACTGTATTAATATACACAACAAATCACCCGATTAGCCATTCTTGTTGATTGAAGTTAGTAGTTTTGTTTTTCGTCTTCTGGCTTAAAGTATTAATTGGATGCTGTGTTATCATCATCAGTTTTGTCTGGGGTTAGGGTTCAAACTTGAGACATAATAACAATTGCCAGACCCTGCAATTGTTCGCAGCTGTAAATTTTAATTCTGTTTTCGGCTGCTAGCAAGAGTATCTTCTGCGTGCCTAGATTCTCAAAAATGACAGCAAGTATGATTAGTCAACAGCTCCTCATACTCGTTTGGTTGATTAGTCGGTCCCAATTAACAAGGATTTTTAAAAAATTAATTTCCGGTTTGGTATCTGGCATCAATAATTACACTATACATTCACAGTGCATGCTTACATATTAAATTGGATCATTAAAAAACATTGCAGTTGGATAACTACAGTATACCATATTAAAATATGATGAATTTTTATTTAAACTGATTTGGTCAAAAAATGAGTTGTTTTATGAAATTGTCGAAAATGACTTCGCCAAAAAATTACTTAATCGAGGGCATCTTCATTAATTACATTACCGAGTAATTTTTTTATGCTATAAAACCGCAGTACATATTTAACGAGCATTTACCGTAGGCTAGTTTGTAATTTGATCAAACTGCTTAAATTATAAATTTATGGTTACAGCCTTTGTCTAACAGCCGATCGCGGAGAGCGGCTTTTTTCAGAGGTGGGGCATTTTTAAATATTTATTTTAGCCTAAATTTCACCAATTTTTTTAATAAGATTGAATCGGAATTTGAGAAGGAAAACGAAATTTCGCGGTATTCTCACCGACATTCTTAGAAATAAACAAATGTGGAAAAAGGGGTAGGAGGTCACCCTGACACTAATTTCAAGGAGGAGGTTTACATGTACGTGCAGCTCTGTTAACGATCAATGTGGAAACATTAGGACTAGATGAAACATTAAAGTTGATCGTTCTTAAAATTGATGATTATAAAACGATAAGGTAGCATATTGTCGTATATGATTCAGCTAGGGCAATTACCTGTTAGACGTCATCATTACCAATTAATCCCCAAATAACAAAGTGACACATTTTTGTGAAATTTCCCTATTCCATCATGAGGAAAAAATTGCGATTCAGGATATGCGGGTTAGGTTTAGTGCACTTTTCATTCAATTTATTAACTATTGTATGGCTATACCCTAAACTGAGTTATTGTGCGAAACATTTCTACAATTTAAATATAAAATAGCGGGCAACGCCCTGTTAGTAATGTGAAATACAATCTTACACAATATTGGTTTGATGGTTTTTGCTTGTTTTGAACCCTGATGCTACTACATGCAATAAATTAATATTTAATTCAATAAAATTTTATTTGTGTTGTACTCAAAAGGGTAATTTTTCCAATTTTTTAATACCTTAAAATGTACATTTCATGCAATTCGTTATGAAAGTCTTGACCTTCTCCTCTAACCTAGTTAACTTTTGCTTTCGCTGTGCTAAGAAACAAGGGAAAGTTTTCGCTGGCAGCACTGATCATCTATTTCAGAGTACAGTTACCTGTGGCTTTGTTTCTTGGAAGAAACCATTTTCAAGAGTAGGCCTATAGTCGTAAATTTGTCTGGGGAACTGAGCATTGGAACAAAACTTTCTAGTTTGTGTCACTATTTT
>JAQIXS010006017.1:0-11467 GCA_034700785.1 Rossiulus vilnensis
CTTAGTACCCCCCACACCTTCCTCACCCCCCCCCCCTCCATCCTCCATCCTTTAATATCCTTCCTTAAATTGAACTTTGAAAGTAGGAGCACAAATGAGAGGCATAAAAGTCAAGCACGAATAGGATGGCAATTGTCTCGCTGAGTTGCATAAATAATAACATTGCATTGGCGTCGTTGATGCCATGCAACTCAACGATTGTTTTTATTTTTTTTTTAGGCAATTTTAAGCAACCAGGTACTGCTGCTGAACGATGCAGTGAAAAACAATTGGGTTCGCTTGATGGGTCGTCTGGATAATTAAGAGGGTTCATGGAGTCCGGGGAATTTGGGGTGAGGGGGGCGGGGCATTTTATAACGTCATTAACATCTGCTGCTGTCGCTATATCTAGGAGTTCAGTGATACTCTAAAATGGTTTCTGCAACAATCGTCCATCGTTTAAAAAAAATGTTTTGCGAGAATCGTGCTTATCTGATGTGTCATTTTTTGTTGTTGTCCAAACTGTATAGTTTTTAAGCCCATACACACAGTGGAAATCAAAATATCACAAATTAAGATGCATTATTGTTTTATCACTATCCATGGTAGTTCATATTGGGCGATATCTTAAAACTCCGTACCAAAAAGAAATGCATGCACGTTTAGGTCGAGACAACATTTAACAATATTATAATAATATAAAATGCATTGCCAATGCATTTTTCCTGGTATGGTGCAAGATGCATCTTCTGATACATTTTGACTTTACATTATTTTTATTTATAATTATTAAAATCATACTCAAAATCGTGCTTCAGTAGTTATAGCTTTGGCAGAAATGCTAATACCTGGGCATTGACAGATTAAAAAATAAATATTTTTTTGCAAGTTTTTGCGATAGTGCAACAAAAGTTTTATCAATTTCAACCGCATTAAAGATGCATCTTATGCTTAACAACATAAAATATTTTTTCATTTTAAAACGGTTTTGCAACAATGGCAGAAGCTAGCATTGAACATCTTCTGGACATAATTTACAAAAAAAATATGTTTTTTACAATCTAGAGAGTAGCCATTGTTGTCACCAACGACAGCACTTAAGCCTCACTCGCACTTCGTACAAGTAAAGTACACGTGCAACGTACTTGTTAACTCTTTGAACATGTATTAAGCCTCGCTAATACTGCGTTGACGTCGATAGACGATTTCTGTTAATCCTGGCTAGCCTACATACTTTCACTTCGCGCCGATGCCAGTTTTTTTTTTTTTTTTCGGTTCTCTTTTGTTAGACATCGGACATCCATGAAAATATATTGCCTTCCTCGAACTATTTGTTTTGTCCACTGCAAATGGATTCTTTCTTTGAATTTTTCTGGAGAAATGTTTCCCGTTGGCCATTTGTATGCTTTTTTTTTCACAGCATTGCCAGAGCCTTTCATGTGTCCAGTCTTTTTTATACCGCACTATTGTACCGAAGTCCGATATATTATCAGCTTCGCGTGTGTTTTCTCGCATCTGTTACTTTCCTCGCACTTTCTGGACACTTAAGCTCAAATCGAAAGAGTCGTGCTATTTAACAGACAGCCTCACCAACGTCATTTTAATCATGAGATTGATTTTCATTTAAAAATTCCATTTTCATTCTACACAAAATGTATACGTGCATTTGAGACTTTTTAACATTTGATGGTAATTGTGTTTAAGCTTCTCTTTACGTATCTATTGATAACTATTGGATACCTTGAGTAATGACTGCATGTCTGAGTTCACCTTGCAAGTTCCGTTTTAACATCTGCGACCCTTTACAGTTTTATTTTATCTTTGGCGACCCGACGTCGCTGACCAAACCTTTTTATTTTTCTTCTAGACGGTCGCACTAAATGACCGGAAGTCTGGTGCCCTGACATCTGACTAGCAGCTAGAGCTTCTTCAGTTAATGTTGCACCAAATGCACTCTGCTATGCACGAACTAGTCACTCTACATGTATGCACATCCGATGGCAGTTTAAAATTTACAGCCGTTTTTTTTTTGTTCATTCCTCGATGTTTTTTTTTTGCCCCTTATTGTACGTACGGTGTTGGACTGACCGGATCTTACAGCCGGCCTCCTGTGGCTCGGGGCTCTTTTTTTTGGGGGGGGGCGGCAAATTTTCGCAGCTATGTTACTGTAAGAGTGGAAGCGTCAACGTCGTCTACTTCCTAGTTTTATAAGAAAGCAAAAGGACGGCCGTATATTTTCTTAATTCCATTCGGGTTCCGGAAATGCTGAACAAATACTTAGTGCGGCTGGGATTCTTGTGGAAACTATCCCACTGTCGAGCGATGAATGGAAACTGAAAAATATCCACTAGCACAATGAAAACCGGCAGCTTTCTTAAAAGGTCGAATTTCCATAGTACGAATAATCTTGTAGTAATTTTGTATCGAATATAGTGCAGGCTAGGGCAGAAACAATCAAGCAGTATAGTAGCTTGAAAATGAACACTTTATTTTGAAAAGTTAATAGTAAACTGAGAAATAAAACGTTATTCGAAAGCAATGCATGTATTTCAAAAATACATTTTTTGAAATAGATGAACTCCACCGAATATCAAGACTTAACCCCAGTTACGTTATCCATCAATTTCGTCGCGGCAATCCCTGGAATTTATTGATTATTAGTTCTAAATGTTTATCCTGACAATCACATATCGGTGAGCCACGGTCTTTCTCCTTTTAATGTGCTGGATAACGTTGAAGCTGAAGTTCATTATATTCCAAAAAAAAGCTGCTGAAGAAATTGATGGACATTGCCAATCAGCGTGCTCCTGTTTGTCAGAGATGAGGTGGAACTCGCCTGATTGACATTGATTTTCAAAAATTGACATTTTGACATTGATTTAATTTGCAGTTTATTTGTAGCCAATCTCTCCTTCGGTTATCCCAAATATTGGATACATTTTTCTTATCTAGGAAATAAGACAGACAAAAACAACCAAACATTTCATCACGTGTGTCGCTAGTTTGTCGTTGAACCAACCCAATTGGCTAAGTTTGTATTTTTGTAGGGTATTATGGCTTCGATTTGAATGCCGTTTCGTTTGAAACTAAAAGAAAAAATAAATAAATGCGATTGATATTTGTTAGATTTCGACAATTCATAGCTGCTCACATATCGGTAAAGTTGTGCAATAAAAAGTTTCGTCGAATCCGCTTTCCTGTATCGTGGTATCAAGGGCGGGCGAGCCCTATATGACACCACCTTTTTCGTTTATAAGTAAACTCGTTTGAATTTCTGGCGATGTGCGACTACAAATGTAGTTGAATTCGCCATCGTGGCATTTTAGTTTCGCTCTTTTTTCTGAAAGATAGACTCCGCATCGCGAATGTCTTTTTAGGCAATGCGAATTGCAAGAATGCTGTTGCGAATATCTTGAATTTATATTTAAGCATTATGCAATTTATCAATGGATGTTTTTTTTTATTTTATTTTTCTTCTTCTGAGTAGTCACGGTGCGAATTCCTCACCACGCAGCTATTTTTCGTACGGAGAGGAAATGTGTATATATATATACATATATATATTTCTCCGACGATACATATAAAACTCGTTTCATCCTTGGTCTCGTAAATTGATCGCTGAAAATGTATTTATTTAAGATCCGCAGTTTGTTGGGAAGTAATATTCTTTCGCACGTAAAAGTATTTCCTCTTAAGAGCTTATAGCCATTGCGTTTTCTTATTCGGATCATTTGTAAGAAGACGATTGCCGCTTACGTTGACTTATGTGTGGACGACGATATCTCGTCCTAACAATTGGCGAAAGATCACCGCAACGCTCCTGACACTACTACTTAAATCGAGTAACACCAAAAAAAAAAGATGGAAATTAAAGGAGTAAAGGGCAATGGCACTTGACACCAAAAAACCAACGATCGAACGAGTACTTTTCACTTTTTTTAAACCAAAACTGGCTTCTGGCTTGATAACTTTAATTCTCTCTCCGTTGATAGTAAAGTATTTGAAACAAAATCATCGTTCTGAGACATTATTTAAAAATAATCTATTAATTATTTGGACCGTCATTGGTTAAGTATTAGTTGGTGACCGGTGTTCATACATGTACATGTATATTCGTTTTGGGTCTCAAGATTTTGAAAGTATAATTGCCACCCTTGTTGCAGGCAATGGGGCATTGCATTTCTGTTTGTTATTTTTTTTACGTTTGAACCCATCGTGATTACTTCAGCTCATAATTTTAAAGCGGTGAGTCGAATTATTATGAAGCAGACCCCCCATTAGATAGGGTTTTTTTATCGGAAAGAAAATACTTTTAAAATAAGCTAGCATCAGATTGAACAGTTTAATGGATGCTCTCTTTATAACGACGTTTTCGTTTCATTCGTGTTGTATTTCAACTATAAATTGATTTAGATGCGTCCACTTTTCAACCCTTCGTCTGTCAGGTCCACTTTAACAAGTTGTCCTTAAGAATTTGGTCATTTGGCGTCGAATTTTTCCAGAGTCTTTTTAACTCGACGTTTATCGCTCGTAAATATACGTTGATATTTTCCAAATCCTGACATTTGCTCGCTAAATCGTCGCATTAAAGGGCGCTCCGTGCATAAATTTCCATTGACCGTGGTCCACACGCAGCGGTCGTGGTCACCATGACGCAAATGGCCATCTTCCTCTTCTGCTTTTCATACTTTCTGCGTCCTTTGAACGTCGCACGATTTTCTTGCCAAGTCGAGTAGTTTGTAATACGACTTTTTTGTTGTTGTAAACTTCCCTTTCATTACCAGTATTTGGCTTCTTGAACGATCACCTAACATGTTAAAACTGCCGATAATATGCAGTACCTTGCTTTTGAGTATCAATCAGTCCATCACCAAAGAATGTACAACGTCTATCGCCAGTTACCCTAGCAAGTCAGAAATTGTTAAAAAAAACATTTTGCGTAAAATGGTGTTGACTATAAAACCCATGATGATGAACTAATTGGTGGCAAATTTGTTATATGACGTTCTTTTAAATGGTATTTCTAAAAAAATATGTACTGTATTTAAATGTATACGAAACTTTATACTAATAAATTTTATTATATGTTATTACAATTATAATAAAGGAGGCACAGCCAAGGGTTCTTTTTGTGCGACGTTTCGCACCTTTATTTGGTGCTTCATCAAGCTGAACATAAAAGTAAAAAAAAGATTCCAAATGCAGCGCAATATTTACATGAATTGCTGTAGAAAAGACAAGAAAAACAAAAAAAAATAATCAACAAAACACAAGCTCAACAGCATGCAGCATCTTCAATGCACTAATCCTTACAGGGTAAAACCATCCATGGTTTTTGTCTCAGCCATCCAAGGTAGTATTCCTCATGTTAACCAAGAGAATTTTTTGTTTAGTATATAAGGCCAAATCAAGAGAAAAATTTACCTCTAGATCGAAATTACTCCATGAAATCCACAACTGGAATGTATCAGTAGCCATGTTTTGACAATGGGATCACATTTAGATTTACAGTTTAGTGGTATTGCTAAGTTCTTATATGTGTTCAGTTTACATTTGGGAATGTGCACTAACCTTATTCTTAGCTAATCTGGGTGGTTGAACACAATTAGGCTGTGAATTACTAGTTTTAGTTTAAAATTTCCTTGAGTTGCCCCTATCTACCTTGGGACCATTGGATGGGGCCGTTCTGCCTATTGGTGACCTTCGAGACATCACAATTGAAGTGTCACCAGCATGGGATAGGGCGCCAAAATTCAAATTTCTTAAATTTTCCTGGCGGGGTGTTTGAATTATGTTGCTCTGTGGGTCCATCTGCAAGTTCTCCCTCAGTAGGGGTCTATTGGGTGTGCTAGACCTTACTGTCTTAATGCTGCTGAAGGTCCCATTATCCCCGTTATCTGAAGTAAGGGCACCTGGGGAAAGGGCACTTTTTGCCCGATTGTTTGCACCTGTACCACCTGGTGAATTAGCAATCGAGCTGAGCTGGCTGGGAATTTGAGTGGTAGCTCTGTTGCTATCTGACTGGGTCTGTTCGGTATGCTGTGATGTGCTATTGTAATTGGACCTGTGCACCAGGGTGTCGAAAGGCCAAACGATCGGTGTTTGTCGCTTCATTCCCATCTGCATGAGTTTGGTTCCATACGCATTGGGAATGGTGCCCGAGTCCCTTGCCATATTGACTGCTTTAATGTCCTTCAGAATGTTAAAATTCTCCTCAAAGACATGTCCAGGGTAGTCTCGCATGTGTCTTGCCATGAAATGACTCATGCAATCCAACCTGTTGATCTGTGATTTGTGCTTCCTAAACCTGACTACCAATCTATTGGATTACAAGAGATATCATCTACCACGTTACTCTTCTGTGTTACGGGTGTTGGGTCCATTCTTTGATGTAACATAGATACATGGATCCCCAGCCACATGATGATAAGAATACATATGTGATTACAAATACTATACATAGAAATGCAAACTAAAATCCATGATTTGTGATCTTGTTTTTCTAAAACAAAAATTACCTATATGTAAGAGTGCTTGGCTATTCATTCATGCATGTACGTGTATATTGACAATACGTAAAAATTACAAGGCTAAATACAAAACATGCATGCATGTACAGCATATTTCATCAATCATAAAATCACCTTTTAATACAATTAGAGAAATCCTTCCAGAAACTAGTAACCTGAGAATTTAATTTCGAAGAGAACCCTGTCCATTGTTTTTTTTTAAACTGAACAGAATTAATTGGTGGACACCCTGTTGTATATTTATTGTCCGTTAAAACTGAGATCCTGGAACGTCATACTCTTAACGAATCAGGATGCCAAAGGTCGTTCGAATTTGTTTAATCCACGCAGCATGTCTTGACTTTAGATTATAGCTCCGAAATGCCTTTTGGTTGGGAAACGTGTTTTCCTATTCCTGTGCCCCTGTGTGTGTTGACGTCCGACGTTCGTATTTCGCTTGACGTATGATGATCTTAATTTTATTGTTTTTGAAAACGTGATGCGTATGTGTTCGTCCCGTAGCGACAGCGCCATTGGCCGTTGGCCCTGGGTGCTCTTAAGGCGGCGGCCCCCTTCTTCCTCTTAATTTCCTTTTTGGAGCCTCACTTCTTCTTCTTCTTCCTATACTCCATTAGCACGAATGGCTCTCACTTTTTGGCAATAGCACACGTACATAGTAGTAGTACTCTTCTCTAAGCTGAGAGTGTCTCTAAAAGGCCTCTTTTCGTAGCTCGGGCACTTAATTAGTCCGCCAGTCGTTGTTTGTTGCCAGCGCTAAACAGCATTTGAATTTCAAATGAAATTTGTTTGATGGTTTTCACTCGACGATACGGTCGTCGAGTCGCGTATTTCGTCGCTCCCATGAGTTGCGAGGGCGCGACCACTTAAACGTACGCTACATACTTATACCGTGTACTGCAGTATTATATGTATTGGACATCCGAGGAGGACTTTGCGCAATATCTCAAAAAGCGAGCCACCGTTTTTACGAATTTTAAGCGTGTCATCTCAATCAAAACCCGAGTTTAACGTCTTCTGTCAGGAAACTGTCGTTTCCAACTTCCAGTTTATCTCAAGCCCCTCTCTGTCTTTGTACTCCCGTGGACCAGGAGCTGGCTCATTACACCCGGAACACGCCGGAATGAATAGCGTGGATCACGGACGTAAATGGTTTTAGTACTTTGAGGTGTGTCCTAGCTGCGCTGGATATGAGTGATTTTGGTAATACCGCTGGCATATTTCGACCTCAAGAAGTTGATCGTTGCGCGGTTTCATCAGAATTTTTTCAATGAGTTTTCAAGCTGGGTTCAATTTAATTTACTTTTCTGCAACGATCACTGACTATATTAATGAGTGCGGATGAATTTTATTTATCAGCGACGTTTTCTCAAAACCATGAAGAAAACTGGCGCTGGTTTGCATGGCCACCCTTTGTAAATAAAACGGTTTCCATGATGCACTGCAATTACCTTCAATGTGAGGTGTTTTCGGTTCTGCACAATCTCGAAGATTCGTGTAGTTGATGATTAAACTAGATTAGCAAAATTCATCTCTCATCCCTCGATGTCAGTTGCGCTTTGCTTTGTCCGATCACATCTGAACAGCGCCATCTGTGTTGATTTCTTCTCAACAGAAATCTAGATTCTAGGGTTATCTATGCGATGTATTGTGCTCAATACACAAGACTCGAAATTGTATATGACACAATTTCACGAATTTTCATCGCAATTAATTCTATATACAGTATTAAAAATCGCTAGAAAAATTTGTACTGGATCTATGATCCAAATACAATCGAATAGAATTCACATTTTTTGTTGTTGTATGTCTCAAACGTATTCAACCTCCTTTATTACAAACACGTTTATCGTGCAAATGAAAGTGGCTCGAATTTTGTGTTTTTCATTCCTCGAATAATGCGTTTATGTATGCTTTCGAGTGAATATTGGCTCAAATATTGCGTTTGTTGCTTTGGGAAATGCGAATGAAAGTAAATTCTAGTCACGTTCTTGGCGTCGACCTCCACTTCTTTTTATTTTAACCATCTCAGTAATGTTCGTTAAGCAAACGAATAAATGAACACTTGAACTGAAAACGCTTCTTTTCACCCTCAGCACGCACTTTAGTTCATCAGGCGATCAATGTGCTTATTTATTATACAGTAGACTCGCGGGTTTTCTATAAAATTTGTTAAAAAAATTATTGTGATTTTTACATTTATACTGAGCTTACTGTAATTCCGGTGCAAACACGATTTAATCGAAACATTACCTAACGTTTTATCAATAGAATGAAATATGGTGGAAGTGTATATTTTACTAGGATTTTTTAAAATCACAATTATACACGTGTTCAGGCATCCCAAACATCCTATGTTTTCTATTTTTTGTTCAATTATCTTATATTTTCTTGTATTTCAGCAAATCATCCTATAATTTTCTGTATTTTAGTAAAATATCTTCTATTTTCTATATTTAAATTATATTATACAGTTATTATTCACGTTTTCTTATATTTGGAAAAATTGTAGGTATCATTTTTTCGTTCCTTTAATTCGTAATATTTCAAAGCAAATTTTGTACAGGAATTTGGCCCAAAATATAGGGTTAAAAAACCACCGCAGCAGTGAATAAAATTTAAAATGCATAAGATGATAATTTATCCTTTATTTGTTTAAAAAATCTCATGTTTATTATATTTTTTTCTACAAAAAATAGCCGAAATATATGACGTGTTGGCTTATTATATGTTTATATTTATATCACCTACCTACTGTATCTGTGTTGGACCTTGGTTATCTTAGGTTTCCGATGGGTGTTTTCTCAACGCTTGTCTAAACTGTGTGAAGCATTTAACACGTAATGATTGAAATCATTTCGAGATTCTCATTTGCATCCGTTAATTAAATTCCATTCGTTCGAATAATTTGCCAATTAGCTAGGGAAAAAAATTGCATTTATCCGGTTAGACACGGACCATATGTCAAGTGAACACGCTGTATTTCATTCGTGTTTTTTAAGCTAATACCTAAGACCTGTTTTTTAAATTTAAAAAAAATCATCCATTTATCGCTGTTTCTTGTCTTTTCACGGTTAAAGTTGTGAGGCTGTTTTTTTTATTTCATTCTTTTAATTTTTCTATCCCCTTGTGCTTTTTTTTATCTCGTTTCCTCAAACTCCCCCTCCCTTCGCTATTATGCGACAGAAAAACTAGGACGTGCTTTTGTGAATTTGTCTTATTTATGTAAATATCTGGTAGAAGCGCTCACCCAAGATGGAAATTAAACGTGAAAACAGAAGACTCGGTTTGCTAGTTTCATACTTAAAATTTTGCATCTGCACGGATAAGGATATCTGCATATGGCGAAACAAACGACCCTATTATTTTGTGTGATGCTCCGAGTGAGTCTTTTTTTTTCTCCTTATTTTGTATTTGTTATCGGTTAATTCGTTCTCTTTATCTATTGCATATATTTCAAGAATTCGTGTTATAGTGGAACTAATTTCTCACAATTTTCACTTAGCCTTGAATTAACATCGATTGGATAAAAAACATGTACACGTGCATAAACACACAGTATATTAAACGAAACAATCAACGGAATCAGTTTTATTGATACAGTGCAGCTTGTGCACATTATGGGTACAATATATCCGCAATCGCAGGAATTATACGGCATGTTTTACGTATTGAATGGAATACCTATAAATGCAATATTCGAATGCGATGCCCTATAAGCGACGTATTTCATGTATAATTTGCATCTATTGAATTTCTGCTTATATACATGTACATGGACTTTCAATATGCTTTGATCATGCCTAAAAGCATGGCTTACTTTTGTTTTAACCATACTACATACGAGGTGTCTAGATATGTTTTCATTTGTAGTTGTGAAGGGGGTATTAATTAGGCTACCAATCAAATTCGTTTGTCATTTGCTCATTTGTTTTCATACTCTGTCATTTTTTGTTTGTTTTTGGCATGGGTGATGGAGAAGTCTTTCTATTTATTTATTTTTGAATTTCGCACCATACATTATTAGCTAGCTTAAAATAAAATAACAATTCTAAAATTTAGGACTTAGCAACTTAACGTGGGTTTTATTGAGCTAGGTCAGACGTGATTTCGTGTTTTTTTTAAAATTTGGATACCGATAAAAACTTGCATATTTTCGCCATAATTCTCCATTAATTTCCCCAACGCAATAGCCCTTGTTTTTAAAAAGAAAAAAGATGAAAACTAATTGAAATTGACAAAGAGCTGGTGTCACACTCGCAGGTTCGATCAGTATGTATTCGTTTTTGATTGAAACTTTCTTACACACTTTGGTGTAACGTGGATATATATTCCCGAGTTTATTTAGTCGATTTCTCGACGGATTTCGTTAAATCGACTCCCCTATAGTTTTATTCACGATGGTATGCTGTAACGCGCAGTGGTGTAATGCCTCCTGACTGGTTCGGCCTTATATAAACGAGCAAACAGACTGATGCAAAACGGTTTTTTTACCCCCCTCTTTACACCCCCCCCCCTCCGTTTTTTCTTCTTTTTCCCAATTCTAGCAAACCCCAATTGCTGTTACCCGATGCAATTTCAGTCACTTTTGATACGTTTTCGACAAAAGAATAGGATTGGGGGTAACACGGGGAAGGCAAAACGCTGACATGATGGATATCGCAAAAACACACGTGGCAGATTAGTTCTCGCATTTTAAATAGGGTTTTCTGGAAGATGCCTGAAGAACTGAAGAAAAAATACGTGGGGGTTGTCGTAGTTTCGTAGTACGTAGGGCTACACTCAGCGTGACATCCGGTTACTCTCGGGAGAATTGCTCGCGACGATGTTCAATATTTGTAAACTGAGTTTTGCGACCGTGTCAAGATAGCTTTTCCGCGAAATATTTTACAATTTGTGTGACAACCCAAACTAAACCTAACGGTAGCGGGTTTTTTTCCCGTTGCCAAACGCGTATTTCT
>JAQIXS010006018.1:0-11464 GCA_034700785.1 Rossiulus vilnensis
AATAGAACAGTTTAGCAAAAAAAAAAAAAAACGTGCTAAAGTGGGACTGAAAATGAAATGTAAAGTGTCCTTGATTTTTAAAACCGAGCTTCCCGATTCGTTCGCTAGATGGCGCTGTCTTCCGGCGCTCGTAAATTTTCACTGGATCTTTTGATAGAGGCTGAAATATAATTTCTCGTTAATTCGGTTTTATGCAAAAGCATCCGATGTTTGATTCGATGCTAACGGCGTGTTGTGTCGTTTCCTCGTTGTTTATTGCGATTGGCCGATAATTGTTTAAATTTCTATTTTAATGGCCTTTCCCTGCGAACAGGACGCCATTTTGGCGTCTGAAAGAAAAATCAAAATTTATGATTTAAGTCCCTGCGTTTAACGCTTCGTATAACTGCGATGTTGATTCAATTAAAAGCATCGGCATTTAATTGCTTTTGCGTCTCCAGATGAGGGCTAATTGCGACTCTTGTTTCCAACTAATTAACATATCTTTATGCCCCCCCCCTAAACCCCCTCACCCCCCCACCCCCCACCCCCACCCCCTCATCCCCCCACCCCCACCCCCTCATCCCCACATCCCTATCCCAACTGGAATTACTCGTGGGGACGCCAGGTGGCGCTGGCCTACAACTGCTTGCATCAATCAGGCGGTTTTTAACGGACGATTAGGCTAATCGGAGCTTGGGGCAACGAACAATTAATAAATGCTAATTAAAAACTACCGGACGAATAAAATAGTTGTGAAAGTGTTCTCCGAGGTATATCTTCAATCGAGTCAGGCTGGAATGAAAAATACCCTTTTTTGTGTAAAAATTAAAATTTGTTATCATATAGAGAATTAGTTTTTTTTTTAACGAACAGTAAGGTTTTATAAAAATTAACAATATTTCTAGAATAATAATAAGAAATGTTGATCGTGGCACACGGTGCAGTGAAATTATAATGAAAATAGTAGCATGAAATGAAATATTAACGATAATAATCTAAATGAATAATAGTAGAAATGGCAATTACTATTACAATTTGTGACAGTAAATTTTTTAAAAAATAATGAAAAACGCGTGTTCGTCAAATTCTCAATAAATCATCCAAATCGATGATAATTATGAAATAAATAATAAGCAATTCTTAAATAAAATGAAGGTATTGTAGTCATTAATCGAAATACCAATTTCATAAAATTAAAAAGATATATATATATATATGAAAAACAAAATTCCCTATTTTCATGTTTTGTAAAAAAAAGTTTTTATCGTCAAATTTCCCCAAAAAAAGAAGTAGCTTGTTTCAGGGAAAACTAAGTTAATTTTTTTTAAAACAAACATCATTATTTAAGCGTCAAGTATTCTAAGCATGGTAAGTAACATTCTATTAAACCAAATAAAATTCTCTCAAAAAAATCTCTCCCAAAAAAAATTCAAGAAATACAGGGTGTCCCTAAATTGCTCTCCTATTATCCTTACTAAATTCTTTTATTCTCGAAACTTATAACTTAATGAAATATGTAATTGCCCCCAAAAATACACATATTTTCCTAAAATCATATAATTTATTTTTTAAAGTGCAGTTATTTAGCTTAAAATTGGCGACGGTTGGGCCCTCGTGTTCAGCGCCATTTTTTTTCATTACTTTTATTCTGGCGTTGTTTTCAATAAATCAAATTGTTATTTCGATTAGCAGCTGAGGACATTTTTCAACCATGATTTGGTGCTTTTTGCTGGCAGATGATGCGGCTGAGTGAGTAATATCAAAAGGAAATGAGGAAGGGGAAATTCCCAGGGGAATTCCCTTCGGGGGAAAGGTACACGTAAGTGCTCCAATAGTTGAGCTGCTTTAAAGGGGGTGTCCCTCTGCCCTTTGCACTTTTATTAGTGTTATGCTTCGTGGGCAGATGGCACCCTCATCAATTTCAAATCCTAAAAACTGTACGTGTGCATACGATGGCAATTTATGAAAATTGCGTGAAGTTTCTGTTGTTGTTTTTTAAAAAAACACGATAAGGCAATGTTTTTTAGCAAATTATCCTGTAGCAGTTTTTGACTTTATTACTTTAAAAAATATGAAATTAGTGCTAGGGTGTCTGAGGTTATTTGGTTCTTGGAAAGAAATTAAATTAGCATTAGGTTTGTTTGTTTTTATGGTTGTTGTTTTGCAAAATTTATGAACATATGTATTTTGATAATTAATTTAAAAACCCGATGTGATTATGCACTTAAATGATCGTCTTAAAAATAAATTAAAATATTGACACAACAATATTTTATTCCTTCTAAAAGAAATCATAAAAAATAGTTTGCAAAAAAACAAACAAACAAACCGCATCCATCAAAAGAATTTTCGTTTTTTTTAAAATCACAAATATAATTATCGTTGCCAAAAAAAAGTAATTTTCGATCTAAGCATCTACTAAAGGTTTTCGTTCTTAAAATCCACTTCAAAATATAATTTAAGAAAATCGGCATAATAGTATAATTTTTTTTTTAAATTATGAAAAATGTACTTTGTTGCTACAAAAATCAAAAATATAATTTTTATTTTTAAATGCACTTAAAATATCCTTTTCCTTATGAAAATCCACTGAAAAATATACTTTTTGTTCTAAAAAGTGCTTTATGATATGCATGCAACTTTCGTTCTAAAAATCCACTCAAAATACCCTTCATTCTAAATAAAATTTACTCAAAAATTCACTAATAATCTAATTTCCGTTCAGAAAAAAATATTTTTTGTAAAACTTTTATTTCTAAAAATTCAATTGAATATATTTTCGTTGCTTCCAAAAGCATATTGTTTTTTTTTCTTCTAAAAAATTAGCTTAAAATATCTACATTACTTATAAGTATATACTTTTCGTTAAAAAAAATCAATTAAAAACAATTTTCGTTCTATAAATACGCTCTGAAATCTAATGTTAGTTCAAAAAATTCTTTCAAAAATAAAATTTCAATTCAAATTTTTTTTCAATTCAATTCAGTTCAGTACCCTACTAGCAGCAAGTGATATGCCATGTGGTAGAGGGGTGTAATCCATCAACTCAATATCTTTTTTCAAAATATTCTTTCAAAAAATACAATTTTCGTTCTAATTCTAGCTATTCTAGCTAACAATTACGTAGATGACTCGGTTGAATGAAACTAAATTGGGTATTGAATTGATTTTTTATTAAAACTACAACAACAACAAAACTAGACTGCATTGGGGGCTTATCGTCCCATGGCTTGAAAAACAACAAATCTTCAAGTACTTAATGCTAAACTTCATGAGACATACATTAGCGGTAGAATTTTTTAGCGTTAGGGGGAGCCACCTTTTTACTTTAGGGGCCCTTTGCATAAAGTGGACGATGTCCTAAGTGTAGCAGATAGATAAATAGATGCCTTATCGTTTATCTCTTAACCTTTTTTTATAACTCACTCTCTTTTTGTCGCCTGTTTTTGTGTGTGGCCCTCCTTAGGGACCGTCGCTCCCCCTTTCGGTCGTCTTGTACATGGATGTAGTTTTTTCTTTTTTTTGGTTTCAAATGTAACACGTAACCTGGCGAAATCCATTTGGGCCCTTAATGGCTGCTGATGGTTCCCAGTTAGGCCTGTCATGTCGACCAGTGATAGGGGAAAGTGGCTAAAAAAAAAAAACCCCAACCCCCACCCCCTAAAGAAATTGATAATATACAAGCACTTACTTCCTTCCTTCCTTCCTTCCTGTGCCCTAATACCCACTTCACTTCCGCTTCACTTACCTCGCCTTAATTCATTTCACTCTCGCTTCCTGTTCCGTCGGAAGACCTTCGACAGTTTGGGAAAACGGCTGGAAAAGCTGAGTTGAATTGAATTGGAAAAACGGAAATGTCAGGGGATATTTCAAGGACCGGTGCTTGAAAAGTCAGTTGAAAGTCAGGGGGGGGGGGGGTGAGATTGATGGTCACATAATTACAAAGGTTGTCAGGAAAATGTGGTTGACCAGTGCTTGAGAAGGACATATAGCAAGAACCGGTGCTTAAAATGGTCATGGAAATGTGGTTGTTCTTTTCGATAAGGGCAGATATCGGACCACCGAACTCTGCTTGGATGAACTGATAGAAGGGGTCAGGAGAATTTTATAGGCTTGTTTGTAAAGGTCAAGAAAATTCGGTGAACTGGAAAAAAATGGGTTCAACTGATAAGGTCCGGAAAATTTAAATTGTTCGATGTGGTCGGGGAAAGGTGAACAAGGGCCGGGAAAATGTGGTTGACCAGTGCTTGAATTCTTCAGAAAAAATTTGAATGACCTGTGCTTTAAAAGGACGTGCAAGCGTAACATGTATCGTATATCAAGGACCAGTGCTTGAAACGGTCATGAAAATGTGGTTGTTCTAATTGAGTAGTCAGATAGTGCAGAAGGTCAAGAACCATCTCGATCCATCTTGAAATGGCCAAGAAAATCTGAATGACATGTTTGTAAAAATGTAGGAAAATGACACTTGACCATTTTGGAAATGGTCAAGAAAAGAAAGTTGGTTTGGTGAAGTCAAGAAAACATGAAGTGAGAGATGCTGTGGAAGGAAAGACTCCCTTAATTTATTTATTCAATCAAATGTATTTCTCTGTATTTTTCGTTTGTTACATATCGTCACCATTGTTCTCACGTACAACGTTCTATATCGATCGTTAGGACACGTTTGGACATCGCCTGATTATAATGATAAATAAATTATGAATTGCTCAACGAAACGAGGAGTTTGATGAAAAGCCAGCTGCCATTTTAATTGACCCTTCTTCCTTCGATTAATTAACGGCTAATTAAGCGCCTCTTTTTAATGATTTCTTCATTCAAATTTCGTGGCCAATTAATTATTGCTTATTTTTAGAGAAAGGAATGTGGCATCGATCCGTTCTAAACTGGGTTGCGCCAACCTCCGATTAGCTAATTGACGATTAAGGGGTCTTAATCGCCCGTTAAGGGAGGCCTTTCCTTCCCCCAGCGTTTGAATGAGGGGGTCAAGACTGACCCTCGAGTACCGTTCCAAATTAGGACCCCCGTGACGTCAGGGTTGCCATGGCAACTATCGCACCTCCCCCCCTGAACATTAAACTGATTAGGGAACAGATTAATTTTAATTGCACCAATAAAAAAAAGAACATATAAACGTACCTGGGGTTGAAATTATATCGACCATTAAGATAAAAAGCCAAAATAAAATGCGTTCATTAATGTACATGTAGAGCGAAATCTGATTGAAAGGTTGCACCGTACTACGTTAAGTTTAATCAGCGATTAGGCGTTTTGTAATGCGAGTTTTAAGTGGGTTGTGATGATGTTAATTATCTAATCATCAGTGACTGGTAGGTCATTAAAGTTTTACAAAGATGTTCATGATGGGAATTAAGGTAGTTGAAATTATCCAAGTCTTAATTAAATGCATTGAAGGCCCTTGAAATCATTGATAAATACTTAGATAAATTACGTTAAAATATGGATTTAAATTTAGATATTTAAGTTCTGAAAAGTCATTTATCCTTAAAATTCACTGATTTAAAATTAAATGATTATTGTTTTTTTTAAGTGATTGAAATTTATAAAGTTAACATCTTTGAGAATTTATTGAAATTCAGATTATTGAATGAAATTTATAAACGATTTAAATTTACATTTTAAGTCCTCGAAAATTGCTTGATTCAAATTTAGGTCACTAAATTTCTTGAAAAGTCACTGCATTAAATGTAAATCACCAGTTCTTGAAGTAATTGATTAAAATTTAGATAATTACTGTCCTTAAAAAATTATTTACAATTTGGACCATCGAAATCCTCCAAAAGTCTTTGATTCAAATAGTTTTTAAAAGTCCTTAAAAATTTATTGATCGAAGTTTTTAACTCACGTTCAAAGTTGGATAATCGTGAAAAGTCATTCATTAAAATTTGGATTTATATAAGCTATTCAAAAGTCGTCATTTCAAATACATGTTCATTATAATTCTTAAAAAGTCGTTGTTTACATTAACACTGTATATAATTAAATTTGTTGCAACACATTTAAACACCTTTTAATTAAAATTACACTCGATTAAAATACTGTTACTTAAAAAAAAATCGTTCATTTAAGTTATAAAATAACTACATTTCTTGAGAATTAATTGGATAATATTTAGGTAATTAGCGTTTTTGAAAAGCAACAGATTTAAATTGAAATTAGTGATGCCCTTAAAAAGTCATTGATTGTATGTTTAGGTAATTAAAATCATCGAAAAACTATTAAATCAAATCGAAAGCTGGAAAAGTTAGGGAAGTTGAGGATTCGACGCCATTTTGTTAAGCCTATTCTCCGTGGTGGTTGATCAATGATCAGGCCCCAGGCCTCACCCGTCCCAATAGTCAGACGTAATCGTCCGTTAATTAACTGACAGTGGCGCCCCCGGCAGCTAAACAAGTCGGAGAGCGCCGTAGCTCATTGTTGAAGCGTCGCTGGCGGCGCTTTTGTCGCTAATCCTCAATGGCTTCCATATTGGCTGCATGTTTTTTTTTATTTTTATGAAAGCTTAAAGCAAATTCAATCATCCTGTATTTTGATTAGGTCTATTTAGTGAGGGTCTCAACGCCCCCCAGGGACGCAGCGCCCTCTCGTTGAGTGTACAGGGGTCGCCACCAGGGGACCGGATATGGATACGCGTGTATTAGTACCGCCCACCAGAGGGCGACACTCCCGATGCGTTGCTTTTAGGAGGATTCCCATGGGTAACTGAAGGGTGCCAAACCATAACTCATCAAGCGCCAAATTATCAAGGCAAAAAAAAACTGGATAGTTTCTCGAAAAAATATACACGTAGATGGCGCTAAACTGATTTGTTTCAAACGGCAACATTTATTACAAAAAGGTAGTGAAATAAATTGTGTTTTTGTCAAAATTTCACGAAACAGTCGTATGCGCCACACGTAATGTATAAACGTTCAAAGCACCCTCTTTCTTGTGGCAGGTATGGCAGCGGCGCATGGTGGTTTGGCCACCATGTGTGTGTGCGTTTGAAGCCCCTCATGTCCCCCTGAAGAAGGGGATCCGTGAAAGAATGGGCGATTAGGAATGCATTAAAATATCGAGTTGCGGTGTTAAGGGGCGGAACAGTGGCGCCCTCTTTTGACCACCGACGGAAAATCCACGGCCCCTGGGGGTCAGGGGTCAGAGGAGGAGGAGAACTTTTATCTGGATTTCTGGGGAAAAGGGATAGGGTGTGTGTTTGGGGCCTTTTGCATGCCCTTCTTTGTTCGAAAAAGACAGGACACAATGGGATTTTCGTTTCGGTCACTCTAGGGCCCCCCTCGGTGTCCATTCTTTTCGTAAAACACTCTCCATGTTTAATCCGGGGCACTTTTTTTTTTTTTTTTCAGGGGGTGGCTAAGGGGACTTTAATGCTCTCCGTGTGTGTGACACTTGATGTGATTTGTATTGAAAATCACGTTGTTGGGACTCATTGTGCGGAATTTGGTATTGTTTAGGGGAATTCCCATGGGAAGGAGGGCTATTTGTGGAATATTAAGGGGGATAAGGGGCCCTGAGCGGAGGGCCTCCAATGGGTTGAATTGAAACGATCATCCATGGGGCATCAATGAATATATTTCTGTTTGAAAATCTGTATTTGCAGCAATTTTGAAACAAATTATGTATAAACAAAGAAGTAAAAATGGTAGTTTATTTTATAGAAAAACTCAATTTTAGTTTTCTAAAACGTCGGTTTCAGTTTAATTCTGTTGAAATCGTGAACTATGTAAATATAATTTTATCCAAAATTATTTATAAAAGATTTTTTTTACTAAAAATAAACGACTGGTTGGATGGCATTTTAATAAACGTAAAAATATATTTAGAAAAAATAAATTATTAATTTTGCGAAACTATCAATGTTTTTATTTTAAAATATAATTAAATTTTTTTTAAAAAAATTAAAAAATTTACACTAAAATACTGATTTGTTGGATATCGTTTAATGTAAAAATAACAATGGTAAAATAGAAAAGTAAATCTTAGTACAGCATTCCGAAACATTGCGAATAATTTTATGATTAAAAAAAAAATTAAATTTGTTTTGAAAACTCATGTTATATGAGTTTGATTTTTTTTCTTCAAAAAAATTGTGACTGCAAGAATTTCTTGTGAATTTCTCAAAGATTTTTTTACTAAAAAAAACAATTGATTGAATAATTCGGTTTGCGCATGCGCGTACGAAGCTTACATTTGTTCTAATTGCTGCATGGCGTTGCTATGGTTACCGTTTGTTTATCCCCGATGTATTATTGTGTTTTGATTATAAACGTGATCTTCACAGAAAGTTTCTCACGTTAAATCGAGCTAAAAATAACGTCACTTCGTTAAAATAAAAATTCGTTGAATCAAAATTAATCCGAAACAAATATTAATTTGAATCCTGACCCCTGACACCTCCATTGCGATCCAAATGAACGTCGCAAGGCCTCATGACGTCAAAATGTAATTTAAGTGACCAAAATGTGATATAGATGACATCAACATGCAATTTAGATAAAAAAGTGACGTCAAAATATGGTATAAATGGTGTCAAAATTAAATAGACTTTTCAAAGTGATATATATATATATATAGAGAGATAAAAATGATATATATATATATATATATATGACAAAAATGTAGTTAAAATGTGATATAAGTGAAGAGAATGACGTACAAATGGGGTAAAAATGACAAACTACATGTACGTCGAAACAAAGTAATCCAAACGATGAGATCAACGTTAAAATGTGATTTGCATGTACATGTAAATGACACAAATAAGTTAACATGTGAATTAAAAATTTTGAAAAATGACGTTTAAAATGTGATATAAGTAACAGAAATCACGATTAAACGTTATACGGATTGCAACATTGACTTTTAAATGTGACGTCAAAATGTAATCAATCTTACACAAATAAAAAAAAATGACGTTAAATTGTGATATAACCTCGGATGGAAAAGCTAAATACACGTATAGCCGTATAAAGAATTATATAATGCCATACCTGACAAAGTACGACCCATAAGACCAGATAAAGCCATAAATGGCTGAATACATGGAAAAATTTAGAAAATGTAGAATGTAATACTTTTTTTTAATAAAAAAATTGTATAACATTTTTAAATGTATTTTGCAATGCATGTATGACTATACGCTATATACTGCATAAGTATGTACGGATATTATATGGCCGTGTATGATCTTATTTGTATACGAATCGGATTGACCATACGTAGAATATATCGATGTGTATGATAGTACATGGGTATGAATGGACATATATGCCCACGTAGGTCCATTTGTGGCCAATTTCGGATTTGCTCATTGTATGGAAAAAGTCATATCTGTCCACATGTAATATTTGTACCCGATTAAAATTGATGACATTTGGTTTTACATGTTATGAACAATGTCGTCAAAATGTGGTGTAAATGACATGAATTACATCGAGTTGTGATGTGAATGTCAAAAACGACGTCTCCATTATTATCCAGATGCATGTTGGGAATTGTTTTTGTTACCCTTTTGCTCCCCCCCCTTCTTCTTGTACAGAGTCTAATCTCGTGTTATTCGCGCTATGAAATTTCGCTTGACATTTTTTCTTAAGCTTTTGATTCACTTTTCGATGCGTTTTCATCAGACCTTAATTCCGAAGGCTTTTCAAAGGTTTCCTTCGCTGCTGCTTTTTTATTTTATATTTTGATTTTCTTCTTCTTCTTCCCTACTTAATGCCATTTTCCCCTCGGCATTCAAAAGACGTCCATCATGCTAAAAACGTTTCCTTCTCTTCCCCTGAAGACCGAATATTTATGTCGATTGCTACTACTCTACGTACGAAAAAAAAAATCTATCAAAAATAAGTGAAAAATAAGCCAAAAATAAGCAACAAAAATAAAAGCTGGATCTTCAAATCTGAGCGAAATTGAAAAATAAACCTTTAAAAATATGCGTCAAACTTTCCACTTTTTTCAGCTATTTTTATGTTTTTTTTTGATTGATGCAAATAATAGACACGTGGCTTAAGATGCCCCGGTGAAAAGATCAGTATAACTAGTGATATCAGTATGATTCTATACTGATATAACTATGTATTTATAATGATTTTTTGGGACTGCTGATATCAGTATGCTTAGTGATATTAGTATTGCAGTGGTTTTTGGGACTACGAATATCAGTATGCTTAGTGATATCACCGCATTTTTCTTTACTAATTTCAGTATTAGATCAGTATATTTCTACTGATATTTACTGTACTAATTGTACTGATCTTTCCACCAGGGTTGCTGCCTATAGGGGGGAAAGGGTCGTCCATAAAAGGTGTAATTTTGGCAGAAATGACTTCATATTGGGCCTAAAAATAAAACCCGAATGATGAAACCCGAATGGTATCATAAACAGGGCGTTTTATGGGGAGTGCCCTGAGGCGCCCCCTATGTCTGTTTTAGCAGGTGCTGGATTTACGAGGGCAGGGATTTCCTCCTTCCCCTGCCCCTCATTCTCTTCGATTTAATTAACTTATCCTAAAACTCTCCTCCATGAGCGTTCATATATATCTTTTCAGGGGGTTCTTCAAATCTTCCCCCCCCCCCTTATCCTCCTCCTTAATTAAGTTTTAATGCTTATATTTCTCAGTTTACGTCGCGTCTCGTCTGCAGCGGCGAATCCAGGATTTTTCAGAGTTAGGCGGAAAGAAAATGATTTTCATAGTTTATTATGAATTTAGTCTCGTTGAAACATGCATGGCTGGGGCCTTAAATATTTAAATCGTTTTCATTTTGTTAAATAATTAGAGTGATTTTTGAAGAATTTTTTTTTGTTGACTTCGCCTCCTGAAAAATGCAACGCGACCGGCTCAATTATTTACGGCGCTCGGATTTGCATGAAAACGAAACGCGAACAAGTCGCTCACACCGGAAGTCAGGCTGAAAATGGAGACAACAGGAAGTGCCATTTCCGCCATTCATATATATATATATATATGAGACGCTACAAGTTGAATGGTTACCGTATATGGCTTTACCTCAAGTTGCCATGTCCATATATGGTCTTATATGGGTCGTACATGGTCAGGTATGGCATATCTAATCCTTTCTCTGAGAGTACACAGCTCTCGAGTGGAATGACAATATATTCGTGTCCATTCGGACACTCTCACAGTTCCAACCTGTTGACAATAATTGAGAGTGCTCTAGGCTATCCGCCATTTTGAATGATGGCTGCCACTCGTCCCCCATTGGCCAACGCGGACGTGCTTGACCACGCCCCCTGGCGTCTGCCCTTGGCGTGACCGATCAATTTCGAGAGCTTCTTCTCTTCGTGTTTGGCCCGAGACGCTCGACCCGCCCCCTGCCGATATATCGACGAAATTGAAACAAAAGGAGGAGGAAGGAAGGCAAAAAAAAAAAAGGAAATTGCGAATAGATTTCCACTTATTTCCGAATTCATCGGCGATCGCTTTTGTTATTTTTCATTGTC
>JAQIXS010006019.1:0-11463 GCA_034700785.1 Rossiulus vilnensis
TTTTCGAAACATTTTCCTAAATTATTCTAAAATCTGAATTCCCAAACAATTTTCTCAGCAAAACAAAAAAAAAATTTTTTTCTCTCCGAAAATTCGTTACAAATTAGGCATGAGAAAAACGGCTGAGAAATATCGAGCAATTTCGAAAAATTAAAAATAAGAATTATGGTTTTTTTCCCGTATAATTCATTAGGTGAAAATAAGTACCGAGGAAATATAAGGGTTTTCTTCAAAAACCGTGAATATCAAACCGATATTTTGGATCAAATTCCTGCACAAAATTTGCTCAGAAATATCACGAATTGAAAGGAACGAAGGAATTATACCTACGCAATTCGTGGAAATCTAAGAAAACGCAAATAATGGACTTCATAAAATGATTAAAATATGGGAAAGACAGTATATTTTTCTAAAATACAGGAAATTAACATATTATGCTAAAAATATAGGTTAGTTTGCTAAAATATAGAGAAATGTGGGTTAGTTTGCTAAAATATAGGAAAATATGGGTTATTTTGCTAATATATAGGAAATAACATTTGCTAAAATATAGGAAATTAACATATGCTAAAAATATAGGGAAATATGGGTTATTTTGTTAAAAAAATATAGGGAAATATGGGTTATTTTGTTAAAATATAGAGAAATATAGGGAAAACATAAGATGTTTTGCTAAAATATAAGGAAATACAGTATATTTTGTTAAAATATAGAGAAATATAGGATATTTTGTTAAAATATAGGGAAATATGGGTTATTTTGCTAAAATATATAAGATATTTTGTTAAAATATAGGAAAAACATGGGATATTTTGTTAAAATATAGAGAAATATAGGGAAAACATGGGATAATTAAACAAAAAACAGGAAAAATACAGGATTTACAGGATGTTCAACAGAGTACACCACGTCTTAAAACGAAACAACACCGAGCACGACTAATTAATTACCTTTGGACTCTCTCCGGCCGGCGACACCGCGGCCGCTCCGGGGTCGGCCGCGGTGTACGAGGCCCTCCTCAGCCTCTCGGCCGCCTTCCGGGCGATGATCTCCTTGAAGTCCGCAATCTCGGCCGCTTCGGCAGTCAGGCCGGCCGCGGCGGACGTCACCGGAACCGCCGCCTTGGAGGCCTTGGTAGCCACGGGGGGAGGCTTGCCCATCACCGGCGGCGGCTGATCCTTGGACGCATCGCCGCCGTTGCTCCTCATCCCCTTCGGGCCGCATTCCCCAGGACCGGGACCGGGACCGGGACCAGGAGGGCTCTCCCTGGCCGCTTGCGGCTGCTTCGGGGGTTTCTCCTTGGTGGCCGGCGGAACGGTCTCCCGGAACGACGATCCCGGACTGCCCACGGGGCTGCACATTTTTGGCACTGTGGTTCTCTGAACCAGTTCTCCGACGGCGTTGCCCTGCCTGCCGGCGCTGACCGGAGTCGAGGCGGCTACGTCCCTCCCGGCAACCCGGCTACTTCCGTTGACCGTCGTTGCGTCGCTGGCGGGTCTTTCCCGTCTCTTGGACGGCGGAGTCGGAGGCAGCTTCTTGCGCTCGCTGCCGACGCGCTGGGGAACGCCGCACTTCTCCGGCATCCACTCCTTCTGGGCGCCGGGGGACTGGAAGGATCCGGGTTCCGGCTGGACCGGAGGCGGCGGCGGAGGCGGATGCCTGGGCGGTTCCGGGGCCTCCGCCTTGGTCCCGGCTTCTTCCTCGTCTTCGTCGTCGCTCACGTCGTAATCCGGCTCCGGTATGTACGGCTCCTCCCGCGGCATCGGCACCGGCTGCGGGTAGCAAGCGTGGAAGTGCGGCGCTGCCGCGACCACCGGCTGCGCGTACGGGCTCGCGGCCGCGACCGCGGAGGAGGCCTGCGAGGCCCTCTCGGAGGAGTTCCCGCTGTCGGTGGACACCGCGTCCGGCGCCGCTTGGGCCCCGCCCCTCTGCTGCTGGTACGACTTCTTGAAGGTGGAGCAAGCGTATCCGGCCGAGTCGCTGGACGTCTCCGTCTCGGAGGAGGCGCTGCTGCTGGGGCTGCTGCCGCTGGCCTTGGGGGGCGGTGGGACGTTGGGGGGCAGCGAGCGCGAGCGGATGGAAGCGCAGGACACTGGCTTGTGGGTGAGGGCAGCCTGGGGGACGTGGGGCGGGTGGGTCCTGGGGGGCTGGGGGGGCGGGGCAGCGCGGTAGCCCACGATGCCGATCTCCTGGGGAGACGCGTAGAGCTTGGCGCTGTCGCCCGGCCGGAAGCTGGACATGACGCTGGGCTTGGCGGTCTGGTCAGGCGGCAGCAGCGGCGGAGCCGAGGCGTTGGTCACCTTGGCGTACTCGGAGCCGCGCGACCGGGACACGTCCACCCTGACCACCTGGCCGACCGGGGGCGGGGGAGGAGGGTGGGTGGGCGGGGGAGGATGACCAGCCCCGGCTTCGTTCAGCGTCCTTCTCTGAGCGTCGTCGCAGTCCACCGGAATGCGGTTGTAGATCTCCTCGATGGACTGCCACGGTCCCTCGTCTTCCGCGGCGTCCAGCCGCCTCTTGTCGTCGTCCGCTATCCGGCGTGAGGAAGGCCTTTCCCAGGTCATCCGGGCGTTGTGACCGTTCAGCTGGATGATGGCCACGTCTTCTTGGCTGTGGCTCCTCCTGGAGGGGTCCTTGGTGGCCATCCGCGGCTCCGCGTTGTCGCCGCCGCCCTCATCCGGCATCAGCTCGCTCTCGTTGAGGTCCGGCGTGCTGTGGAACACCTTGTGCATCCTCGCGGTGCCGTTGGAAGCGGACACCGCTTCCTCCTGCGGCCTGTTGGCGTTGTTGTTGACGTTGTTGTTGTTATTGTTGTTCGCGGCTCTGCTGCGCTTCATCTCGGCCACGCTGCCGTAAACCTTGGGCGAGCGAAGCACGTGGGCGTTGCTCTTGGAGAGGTGGTTGTGGTTGTTGCAGAGGTCCCTGCGGTGGGCGAACATCTCCTGCAGCTCGGTTGCGCGCTTGGCCGAGGAGCGGCCGCGCTGCTGCTGGGACGACCCCGTGGTCTTGTGCGGAAGACAGTCGGTGGAGTGCAGCTGCTGCTGCTGCTTGTTGGGCAGCGACTCGATGGAGCTGGACTTGGTCGACCGTCCCTCGGAGTCGTACTCCATGAGGGTCCTGTCCAGGGCTTCTGAGAATCGATCGGAAGATGCGAGGGGTGAAAAACGTGACACGATAAGCATACAGTGTACATTCCCAAAAGCACAGGCAACTACTAAAGCAATCCAACAATCCAATTCGGTAGGTGAAAAAAAAATGATACTATTATAAGGAGAAATATTATGAGAGCGTCACCCAAACGATCAAGGATCTAGAATGGGAAGACCTCGCGATCAAGATGGGAGGCTCAGAGCATGGGGCCTCTTTGAAAAATTTACCTTATCGGGTAATTGCAATTTGGTGGAGGGAATCTTTAAACGTAACCAACGAGGCGGTAGAAACCGTCATTCCAACCAGCTTATGGAACTCCGAGAGCACATTCGGATCCGTACTATTGGTCATTTTTCTTGCATGCCATTCGACGTTGGAATGCTCTTCCAAAGGACCTTTGTGCCCTTAAGCTCCGTGAAATAATATTGGGTTGATGGATTACAACTCTCCTCCCTCTACCACATGGCATATCACTTGCTGAGTTGAATTGAATTGAATAAGGCCTTACAGCAAAAAAAAATCATATTCTATCCACTACAAATTTCATAATTTTGGAGGTCCCCAGAAATTTTATGGTTCCGGTACTTTCCGGTAAAGATACGTTTCGTACAGACCATACGCGAGCACGAAAGTCTGATTTCGGATTAACCGTCGTGTCCCAAAACTTACCTATTTCTGCCAGCCCCGCAACCATCGACCTGGCCCTCGCGCGTCCGACGGACAGCGTGGTCCGAGGATCCCTCCGCGGCGGCGCCGGGGCAGCTGGAATCGCAAGAGACAACGAACGACGTCATCAAAACGGCGACGTGCATCGGACACAAAATGCGAATTACGAGAAGGGTGAGGGGGAACGCAACGTACCTTTCCCCCGCATCAGCTTCCTGGGCAGCGTGGCGCACTGCCTGCCGCTGATAGACTGCGGTCGTTCTGCGAACGCCGCGGTCGAAGCCCGCTGGACGGTCACCACCGCCATGGACACCAGCTCGCCCGACTTCCGTATGAGGTTGACGACGTGTTCGTGGCTGGCCTGCGAAACGTCTTCTCCATTTATCTGAATAAATTGAATACATAAATTAATCAATTAAACACACTTTTTTTTAAAACGTATCTCTCGGAAACCGCAAAGATGAAAAACCCTCCGTACCGTCAGCAGGAAATCGCCTTTCTTCAAGCCGGCCAGATCGGCCACGCCTCCCTTGTCCACGTCGTCCAAGTATTGCAGGGCAGGGCAGTTGTCAGAGGGCATCAGCTCCATCAGAGGACTAGTCGCTGGAAAAATTGATCAAAAGTTTTTTTTTCACAGAGTCACGGAGCAGAAAACGACGCGATCTGTTCAAGCGATGGACACCAAAAACCATAAAACCCGTAGAAACCTAGGCGAATTGGACACGGACAAAACGTCGTAACATTTTGGGCCCTGCTGCCCCACTTGCCGCGACAGAATGATTATACGCGGGGGTCGATACGTGCGGCACATACTACGTTATGGAGAATCGTCGACAAAAAAATAACGATCGTGGCAAATGATTTACAAGATATGAAATTTATGACTTTTTTCGATTAAATTTAAAGACTATTAAAAGGTGGGTGTTGTTTTTTTTATTCAAAAAGTCATATTTCTAGGATGCAGGATTTGAGTTCAATACAATAAATGCAAGATTAACATTTAGTTTCGATCAATATTTTTTAACGAAGCAACTTCTCTACGTTTAATAAACTCTTTTAAGGCCGCGCTGCCAAACACAATGCGCAGTGTTCATAACAATTTGAAACAAATTATACCGGTTATCAATGTTGGATCCTGAAGCAGTTTTAGGACTTTTTAAAAGAATGTTCAGAACTTTTAGGACATTTTTTTGGGCTATTAATTTTTTCATTACTTTTTTTTGAGGACTTTTAGGACTTGTTCGCCAAAACGAATTGCGCGATTTAAGAAAACCAGATATTTCGACTAGATCGAAATCCTTCAATCGAATCGCAATTTGAGACACCGCGTTCAAGAGCGGAGTAAAAGCGAAGTCTCGGAATACCTTTGGCGCCCCGCAAGACGAATCCGAAGCCCTTCTTGCCCTTGTGCAAGACGACCGTCCGAGGCTCTCCGATCCTGAAACTGACAGAGTGAAACGAAAACGGAGACCATGAGAGGCAGTGAACCCTCGCTTCCGAAATCCGACGACACATAAGGGGCACGCAAACACAAACCCAGCTACCTTTTCGATTCCATGGCTCGCACGGAGTTCAGCTGCTGCTGTTTCACGCTCGTCTCTCGGCGCCCCTCGACACGACGAGCGGCGAACCTGGCTTCTGCAACGACAAAAAGAACAGGCAATTAGCTACTTAATCCATGGTTATTCAAACGCGGCAGTGAAACATCCGCGTCTATCGTGGTCAAAACCCCCGATATACTTCGACGGATGCTTTTTTTTTAAAGGGCCGTGCGCGTGCAAGCAACGCATTCGTGATGTGCCGTTAAAAAAGTGCGCTTTATTTTAAAATATTCATTTCGTGAAATTTAAATTCCGTTGACGGGCTGTAAAGTCAATTCACAAACCGTGATCGCGGGTCTGCATCCGCGATCGTGGAAGATCAACTGACCCAATTGAACGTAACGCATCCGCAACGTACCCCGTTGATTTCTTGCCAACGGCATGCTTGCGCGGCTCATATCCTTGAGCACCGACCCGGGTTTCAAAACCCATTCCAATTTCCATTTTCCATTTCTCGCAAGCGACACGTTTAGTGTTTCTTTCACGGAGAGTATTTTCACTGACCGTAATTTCGAGCGCGTTTTGGTCAATAGGCGTAAGGAACGTGTCCGGATCTCGAGAACCACGGATCCGGTAACGGACAAGCGCGGATCGGAATTACAGATACACGCAACGTTACGGAAAGCACGGACGCATTTTCGCCGGAGGTCGCGAATACGTCACGTGCGCGTGGGAATAGCCCTTAAAACCAGATATTTCAACTGGTGCCGAGCCCAGCACGCATCACATCCCATTCCAACTTTCTAAGAAACGATGAACTTCAATCGGAAATCGTTTCGATCCGATGTCGGTCCACCGCACCCTTCGACGTTGGGACACTCCGATCATTACCTGGATGCCTGAGCCGAACTTCTTGGACGCACGCCGCCGGAAACAGTCCCTGTTGGTGTCTCAAGATGCCCTCCAAGAGACCAAAGTCGGCAGAACCAGTGACTGGCGAAAAAGTAAAAAAAAAAAAATTAGAAAACGGGAGCTTTTAAAAGGTCTCATTTCAAAATCAAACAGGTTTTCTAGATGCGATTTCTTATTGAGACAACACTTTGATTTTGGTTTGGGTTTCCGGAAATCCGGAGATTTTAGCCCACAACGTTTCATAAACATTTGCCGTTACTAAGCGAAAATTTTGAAAAAAACTGGATTTAGAAAAATAACAGTAAATTTAGTTCAGCCATTTAAGCAAGAAAACTTAATTTATCCAAGTATGATTAGGTAAGGATCGAACAACCTTCGATGATGTCTCCCTGAGAAAGCTGAAGATGCCCTTGGATGTCCGCGCTGTAGTTCTCCAGGCAGACGCACATGAGACCGGGGGCCAAAGGGCCTTCCAGGGGAGCGGGTCTTTCGGGGTAGCTGTCGTATCCTCCCGCGGCGCACGTTATGCTCCCGCACATCCCGGAAGATTCGCTCGATATGCTCTTCTCTGCTCGCGGCAAAAAACGAAAAATTTGCGGTTAATGAAACACGTAGGTGCCTCTTATCTCCACCCAAATAATGACAGTATAAATGATACCTGATGCTGCCACGTGTTTAGATACCGAGGAAGCGTGCATGAATTTACATCGCCAGGTAGGGGGAGGGGAAGGAGGGTGTTGGTTTGACCCGTGGTTACAATTCCCGATTGCGGTTACCTTTTTCCCGGTGAACTCAAGATCCACATAGCGAGAGTACAGGGAATCCGTGACCGCACTCATCCGCAACACTGATTTTCATTTATAAATATTCGAACGAGCGATTTTGCTCGAAATGCAGGACTCAAATCATGATTTTTTTACGATTAAAACTTATCGAAAACGGACAACCACGTCTCCTTATTTCCTACGTGTTAAATTAATGTTTTTTAATTGGTGAGCGGAAGGATGAGAGGAGTATTAAATTTTAAAATGCTTTCGTAATATTTAGGGGCAAGGGGTTGGGCTGTTGGTTACACCTGTTCACAAGGGGTAGGGAGGGGCACGAATATAAAAAAACCTAAAAAATGTGGTTACGTAATTGATGTACGCTCCCCGACTCGAGTGATCTTTTTGTAATTTTTTTTAAAAACGAGATTTGGAACGTATCCTACGTCATTTACGGTCGTGCGTGAAATACGGCGCTCCGGCTTCACGGACCAACTTTCCGGGAGTACGTATGGGCCGTAAAGCGAGGTACGGAGTGCGGTGAAATACACCCCTGGATCAAAATCACGACTAAAGAATTTAGGGGAACCCTCAGACTGACTGCAAAATCTTCAAATTTTCATCCTACAACGACATTCCCGGGTATCCCATGTCCTGTGCAGTGCCGGATTACCCAACAGGCCAAGTAGGCACCGGCCTATGGGCCCCACGCCTTTTTGGGGGGCCCCCGCGACAAGGGATCAAAAAATTTTCGTTTCAAAACATTACAATACATTGTTTTCCAACGTATGCTTTGTTTAATAAAATTGGTTTATCAAGATATTTCGTTGTTCAAAACGTAATTAGGGTATAATTTGCAAAGTGCAACGGGGGGGCAGTAAGGACGTAAGGGCCTCTAACAAGGGGTTAATCCTGCACTGGTCCTCCTGCGTGGCAGCATCTCCAGGCACTTCGTTGATCGACTCCGCGTGGGGAGACGATGGACGAATGGTCACCTGTGATGACGCTGACGGAAGCCGTGTCTTCGGAGTCGTCGTTGCTGGGCTGGGTGCAGGTGGAGGAAGATCCGGTGGACGTCTCCGACAGGCTGGAGGCTGAAGAGAAAGGAGGCAAGCTTCGATTGGAGGGCGACGGACTCGGAGGTTTGATTCCCAGGGTGATTTCTAATCTGGGGTCGCTATGGGTGCGGTTGAGAGCGGCGGAAGAGGCAATGCTGGCGCGGCGACGAGGGTTGTACTTGGGGGGTTCTCGGAAAGGAACTAAAAAACAAAAACAAACGAAAAACACAAATAATCGATCGAAGTTATAAAAAAATAAATAAAAATAAATAAAAATTGGGGGAAAAATTGGGTTGAAAAAAAATGGGGAACAACGAAACCCGATGAAACTAAAAGTTGGAAAAAAAATAACAAAACAAATAGCCCTTTGATCGATCACGCCAGGAGTCGTTACGCTGATGGCCAACTTCTTCCAATTACTGATCATGTGTTTTAATTTATTTTATTTCGGTTTTTTTTTGCAGGGCTGGATTACGTGGGAACGTGGGCCCTAAAGCACAGGCGATGAATGGGCCCTCCCCCTCCCCTGCAAAAAAACAGCATCATTCGTATCGCAACTTCCCCCGGGCTGAGAAAAGATCAGCATGTGATTCTATACTGATATCCGTATAACCTTAGTGATATCAGTATGAGTCTATATATGCATACACTAGTTTTGGGACTGCTGATATCAGTACGATTTCATACTGATATTATACATATATAAATATGCTGACACTAAGCATACTGATATCAGTATGCTTAGTGTTGGTATAGAATCACACCAATCAGCTTAGCGATATCAATACGATTCAATACTGATATCACTATATTTCGGTAATAATTTTGGGAAATACCATCAAGGGAACATCCGTTGGCGAAAATTTTTAAAATTACACTAAAAGTTATTCAACATTACAATCTTGAAATATAACACCCATTATCAACCACATTTTTTTTTGATTAATTACATCTCCAAACTACTGATTCCACCTTACATTTAAAGACGCTTTCACGGCTATTGAGGAAACGCCTAGGGGTTAAAAAAAACTTCAAGTCCCTGCCTGGCGTTCTGTTATTTTTAGGGTGTGCTCAGGGGCCCCTTTCTCTCCAGGCCCTAAGCCCGTACTTATAATGGCCATTGGTTTATCCGGCCCGATTAACCAATTTGTTTACGAAAAATTTGGGCAGCGTAACGACCCTGACGTGGAAAAAAACCCAAATTAAAACAAAAACAAACAAGCAACTAAACTGAACTAAAAAAAAATTTAGGGAAAACAGGCTTTTAGATTAAGGAAGGAAGGAAGGAAGGAAGGAGGGAGGGGTGCATATATATATTCCAGACATTTGATAAATTGAAAAAAGGAAATATAGGAGAAATTCATTATCTCATTCATTTTAAACATATTTTCAAAATAATTCCAAAAATTAAAATTTCCGTTGGGATTTTGTCGTATAATCCTTTAGCGAATCTTTTTGCTTATAAATATTATGAATTAAACGAACGAAGAAATGATACCCAAAATTCGTGAAAAATTCCAAGAAAAAAAACGTAATTAACGATTTCGTAAAACGATTTAAATATAGGGAAATTTGGGGTATTTTGCCAAAATATAGGATTTACAGGGTGTCTGGAATGCCTGAATGCCTTCATAAAATGATTAAAATATAGGAAATATGGGATACTTTGCTAAAATATGGGAACATTTAGGGCATTTTACTTAAACATAACAAAATATAGGATTCACAGGATGTTTGGGATGCCTGAGGAGATGTGCTGTCGAAAGGCCAACTCGAAGGTTTACCGGAACCACGGCTAACGGGACACACAGAGAACAAAACGACCCCGTCGGCGGACATTCGTCCATCCTCCAGCGGGCATCGCCGAGGATCTCGGCCCCTGGAGCGCAGGGGACGCACCCCCGAAAACGCCGCGCGGCGATGTCCCACTCACCGACTTCTTCGGCCGTGTGGCTGTTGATGACTTCGGCCAGCGCCAGGTTGCCGGCGATGACCGCCACCTGATACGGCGTCTGGTTGGCAAAGTTGAGGGCGTCCTTGTCGGCGCCTCTGAAGAGCAAGACGCGGGCGCAGCTCTCCTGGTGGTGGAAGAGAAAAAACGATGCGATCAAAATAGATTGGAAAAAAAAACTTCAAACTCGATGATGGCAAAAATGCGAAACCGTCCTAATTTGCGATACGAGGGCTGTGCGCAGGCCTGGATTATTAAAATAATAATGAAATATTTATTCCACTTAACGAAACGGTAACATGGAAAAGGGATAGTGATATCAGTATAGAATAATACTGATATATATACACTGTTTTCTGAGAGTGCTGATATCAGTATGCTTAGTGATAACAGTGAGATTCTAGACTTATATCAGTATTATTCTATATACAGTGAGTGAGTGTGAGAGTGTGAGAGTGTGAGAGAGAGTATACAATCGTACTGTTATCACTTAGCATACTGATATCAACACTCAGAAAACAGTATATATATATATATATATATATAGCGATATTCTATAGAACAATATTGATATCATTAAGGTTATACTGATATAAGTATGTATATAAATATATATATATATATATATATATACACACACACACACACACACACATAGCGATATCAGTATAGACTAATACCGATGTCACTAAGGTTATACTGATATCAGCACAGAATCATAGATAGGGAGCGCTTCACTATTCGGACGTTATACTCGCTACGTCATTGGTCAATTCGGCCCCTGGCTCAGCCTCCGCGTTCGAAAAAAGGCAGAAAAGCCCGATCACCTGCTCACCTGCTCGTTGACGGCGCAGACGTGGAGCGGAGTGTTTCCGCTGGCGTTGCGGGCGTTCATGTCGGCGCCGTAGAAGAGCAAGTGCTCGAGGTGCTGCACCAGTCCGTTGCGGCACGCCTGGTGCACCTCCTGCCAGCCCTGCAGGTCGGCGGCGCCGATGACCGCGTGGTCGTGCAGGAGCAGCTCGCAGATGTGGGCGTCGGCGTTGTTCAGCACGCAAGAGTACAGAGCGGTCAAGCCCTTCTGGTCCTTGTAGTTGGGAGAAGCGCCGAGATCGAGCAGGGTCTACGCGCGCGGCGGGGATGGGGAAAAAAATAAAATTAAATAAATACGAAAACAAAAGACGTCAGAACCCGAAACACGGTTTCCTCGATTCTTCGACACACACACACACAAAAATTTGGAATAAAATTCTGTACAGATTTCAACAACATTAACCATTTTCTGGGCCATTTCTGGCCATTTTCTGGGCTTGGAATCATCCAGAACATTATAAAAGAATACAGGAAGCATTTTATAGAAGAATATTTCAATTGGATTTTTGTACCCCAAGTTATTTAATAAACAATGAATTAAATTTAACCCC